>VZRN01001094.1:206065-289160 GCA_013397935.1 Dasyornis broadbenti | reverse complement strand
AAAAAAAAAAAAATTACAGATACAAATGGATCATTATCCATACTCTCGTTACTTGTCCCCAAAAGAAAATCTGTTCTATTAATACAAACACACTTTTAAACCAGTCAGACATTATGCTAATATCTTTCATGTGCAGAGTATATGACTCACAGAAAGTGCAGGTGTGCAGGAAGCACCTCAGTGATTAGACAATATTAAGACAAGTTGTGAACAGAGACCTGAATATATTTTCATTGCATTCCCACCTACTTCATGTAAAACAACTTTTATTAAAAACCCAACTTTCTCAAAACAAAAAGTTGAATGGAATTTATTCTTCTGTAAGAACTTGTGCCTTGGTTAAAGACTATTACAAGTGTATCTGATACTTTCACACATCGTGTTCACAGACATCAGCATACTCTGAATAGGTCTAGTTAAGAACTTCATAGATTCTGAGCTTCCCCACCTATGTATTCACCATACATCTGAACACGGTGAGAGCACAGGCCTGTACACTAGAATGCAATGCCAAAATGGGGCACATCTGCACCACTGGTTCTTAGCAAAATCTGACTATTGCCACATGCAATAGTATCTAAGTCCTCATTCCTCTGCACACATTATATCTCTCTTTCTTTCTAGAAGAGCCTTGAAGCTGCTGATTTTCTTATTCCAGATGCTGACTGGACTAAAAATTTTCAAAGACCTACTGATCAGAGGCTAGCTGATAACTTCCATTATCAGGAAGAACTGAACTTTTCATGAGGAATTAAAGCTTTGCAGCTTCTAGCATCAACACACAATTACGTCATGACTTTTGTGCAGGGTCTGGTATTGAACTGTAAACCACAAGGTGAACCTTGCACTGTTCCTGAGAAAGAACCTCCTCAATGACCAGCCAGAGATGATGGAGTGAGCTTCAGTATGAAGTTGTCACAACCTAATTTTCTTTCCTTCTTACTGCAGTGAAAACTTATTAATTTCTTTAAGTATATGCAAGTTCTAACTCAGATACAACTAGTTTAAATTATGTTCATCCTTAATGGAACAAAGGACTTCTATCTAAAAGAATCAGTCTCATTTTCTATGCTTACTTATGGTGCTCAGTCCCCATCCCATGCTGATGATATTAAGGACCAACATATGACTTGAGAAAATTGCTACACACAACGGAAACTTTCAGAGAACAATGTGTGTTCCCACAATTTTGGAATCTTAGATAAACACAAATAAATAAAACCACAGCACTTCACAACTGAGGATGGTTGTAACTCTGGTTCCCCATATCTTAGTAAAGAATATTGTGAGCATTTTAACATCTCATTAAATAACTTACTTACAACATCCCATTTACTTTCTAAGCTATTTATGGGCCTTTTTCAGTTTCTATTTATTTACTTTGAAAAGGATCTGATACATTATTTCATTAGATTAGTACCTACAGTATCTTACAATTTCTAGTTTAATAGGATTATTAGTCTTATACTTAAAGCATGACGTTCCAAACCACAGCACCATTTTATTATTAAGCAAAGAAAGGACAGTCATGTTCTGAAATGATCATCCCTGTGAGACTGGCTCAGTTATCTCCAAGGGATGACTTTATAGCTTTGAGAACTGACTTTATAGCTTCGAGAACTGACAGATTGTTATGTCCTGAAATTCATGCAGGGAATGATATTGTGGCTGTAAATCACAATGGCAACTCAGACAGTGGCCAGCACCCTTTGGAATAATCTTTACATTCCTGTTTTGCTCAATAAGCCTCTTAGTTGAAAGATTACCCATGATGAGTTTTTTTTTTCTCCAGGACTGGTAAAGGATAGCTCCTGTGTCTTTGACAGCTGCTTAATAAAATTTAAACGGCTTTTTGTTGGGCATTTATCTGTACTTGTACTCCTTCTAGGACTATAAAGGACAAGTAACTCAAATCCAAAGTCAATTTGTCTTTTGTGATTTGCTTTAGGCGTACTTAAATCTAAACTGCTAATCTAAAATTCTAGAAGCAATTTTATCAATTAAAATAAATAAGTCATCACAGCTGGATTGTCTTAACATTTCAGCAATTATTATATTTTCTGCTCTGTCTGACAGAGATACCCTGCCCTTGGTAACTAAGACTACTCAAAAATCTTGTTGAAAGAGCAGGTGGCACCACAGTTCTAGGAGAAGTCCTTTCCTGTTTAGCATACATTGAAATGTAACTTTGAAGTTTATGAATTCTATTGCAGCCTCGGCGTATGCAGAGTAAAAGGCCCCCTCTCTTGACCTCCAGCTACTTACCAGAGTAACATCAGCAACATCCTGGAGCTTCATCCCATGGTCTTTCTAATTCCATCCTTGGAAAAAAGATATCTGCTTCACAGTAAATTCTTATTGATTGCATCAGGCTTGAAAATTGTTACTGCTACTCCCAGATGTTCTTAAGGTTTTTAAGCCTATTGCTGAGAAGAATAACACAGCAACATTCTTGATCATTTCTGGCTGGCCCAACTAGAAGTATCTCAGGGTACCAAAGCTTGCTTCAGCCCACCCAGCAGTAATTTTCTTGGAGATATTGAGAAATACAACTGTTCTCACTCTTCTTATTTTTTCAGAATAGCCTTTTTAGATTAACAGTAATTCCTTCACGGATTTTTTGCCATATTACATTGTTTATACTTCTAAACTCCACTCAGGAGATGAAATAAGACTTACATGACCACATGCCAACACAAAATGTGACTATCCTTATCTCCAAGAGCCAAACAGATAACATATATGCATACAGTCTTAAGCACTATGATGATGAGACTATAACCCTGAGAATCCTGCTGGTTTTGTTAATTTAGTGTTCATTTTCTTTACCTCTATATTCTATTTCTCTCAGTGGATGAAGTAGCCTACAGAAACACTTTCTCTCTTTTCAAATTTTTTTACAATGACTTTCAGAAATATTTTCCTTAATAAGGAAACTATAAAGCAATCATAAAATTCTAGGCTGCATCAGGCAGACTTCAAGAAATAAATAAACATTAGGTTCATAATGCTTTGAACTTAGAAACAAACTATATCCGTGGATTTTTCATTTTATTTTTCTAAGAAGGTCAGCAAATCTCAGGACAGTTCAAGAATGCAAACTACAGTAAAAAAACTTAGTGTAAAATTAACCAGCACTTTTAGCAGAGCTGAAGTGTTCTTTACAAAACAAATTATTATGTCAGCAGGCATCATTTTGAAAGGACGGAAAATACATGAAAAATACTTAATTTCCTCCCTAAAATAATGTTCTAGTTTTATATCATAGCTACTCAACATCTAAGTCAAACAAATTTGTACACTCATACTTACTTGGCAACATAGATACACAGCTCTAAAAGGAAATGTTAAATGAGATTATCCCCCAACTAGGGAGGGAAAAGCCCTCATATTACTGAAGCTGGGAAGTTTATTTTAACTGCTTTCGTTAATTATTTCTGCTCTACAGAATTTTAAACTGTTTCTCAGACTGTATTCAGTAACTTGTTTGCTTATCCTCAAATATTCTGATAAAGGATGGATGAGCTGGCATTTTCCAAACAGAGTGGAAGCTTAGTTCTTTGTAACAATTCCCTTCCTCCAACACAAACAACAAATGACTGCGTACTCTGTCCACAACTACTGAGGTCCTGAGGAAAGAAAGAAAATCCTTTAAAAGTCTTTTCTTTCAAAATTGAATTTCACCTCAACAATGTCCTTATTCAGTCAAAGATTACTGAAACACTATTGCCTCTTTGCCACACTGTAGTCTACCTTCCTCCTAGAAATGTCATGGACTTTGTCTAAACAGATAGGTATATATATTTTTTTAAAAAGCTAAAATAATTTCTGCCCCCACTCCCCTGTAAGTTTTTTACAAAATGAATAGCATGCAAAAAGTAATCTAAGTTATTTAGAATTTAAGTCCTCTGTTCAGAAGTAATTTAAGGACTTAGAAGCCTATTTTGTTTGCAAATTTTGTGTGATTTAGGACCTCGAATTTTTGGATCTTGGATAAACAAAGGAAACATACTGGAATTAATGACATCCAAGATGGATGTACTTTCTTGAAAAGTATACAGGAAAACTTCGACAACTAAGAATGGTACCCACAGTGTTGTACTGTTTAATACCTTTTAGTTGTCCTCTTGGAAAGGATGACAAAAGAGCATCGAATAACCCTTGATCCTCTCTAAGGCTTAGGTGGCATTGTTTGGGTTGCAGGAAGGCAAGACCTGCTCTCAGAACTGAGCCTGCTCTAGTGGAGAGGTGTGCATGTTACTTCTGTAGACATTCTGCAAGAGGCTGAATCTTTCTTTTAAAAATAATCTAGAAGGGTAGAATAAAAGTAGTCCCTTCACTCCTTTTTTATCCAGGATTTCATTCATCCAAGACGCAAGACACTGACTCGCAGTTTTCCTCTACTTCATTCCTGATGATCCCAACTCAGGAGGACACCACAACAGTGGGCTGCAACAGATTCTGCCCAAGGAAAACTCTCTCACTGCGTTTCGCACTGCTCTGTGCATGGAAACAGAAACAGATCACAGAATGAAAGGGCTATCAAGCATTGCAGTGGGCTGCTCAGGGAAGGGGTGAAGTCAACATCCCTGAAGTGTTCAAGAAATGGCTCATGGCACTTAATGCTATGATTTAATTGACCAGGTGGTGTTCATCAAAGATTGGATTTGATGATTTTGGAGGTCTTTTCCAACCTTAATGATTCTGTCATTCTATGATTCTAAGCACTGATTCAGCCATATAATTCTTGGCTACAGCTACAGAAGTAGTAACCTCACTTGTAAATACACATCACAACTATACACAATGAGTCTATGCAAATACAAGACAAATCACTTGTACGGGAGATTTTTTACCCCTTACAAAATAAGAATTGAAATCTGAGTGAAATGAATAAAAGTCAATGAAAATTACCATTTTTTCCCCCTGCTTGTGCTATGTTTACCCCATACAAGCCACTTTTGTTGCTTTTTAAGAAATGGCAACATGTAACAGGCACCTCAAGAGCAATAAGTTAGAAAAGCTCCAAATGGGTTTTTGGATTTACTTGTTTAGGGTGTTTGCATGAAGGGTGGCCTTGCAAGAAAGTAAAATGGCTGTTCAAGGAAAGTGAAAAATGACCAAAGTTTCCCTGCTTCTAATTTATTTGATAGATGCACTCAGGCTCAACAATTGCATTTCAGTGATTCTGTTTTTTCTTACTTTTATTCTTCTCATTCTCTGAGCTGCATTGTCCACACTTAAATTTGGCAAAATTTAACTTGCAATGAAACACAGGTCCCTCCTGCATCTCCCCTACAGCCTGATTTACACAAACTTGATTTACCTGTATTTGTTTATAACATTTTTTCTTTATTTGCATATCATCTACATAACTGGTGCATTTCTATCCAAATACTTGGAAAACCCAGTTTTCAAAATTAATTTTCATTTATAAGCACTTATTTTTTCATTGCTATTTATAGCTAAATAAAATTAAAGTAATCTGTTAGTCTTTTACATACATGAACAATTTTGGCAAGAAAAGCAAAGGAAAGCAAACCAAGACTAATTCTGAAATATTTTTGTGCAAACAGGTAATACGAAGGGAATTATCTACCTTTAAAATAAGATACGTTTTAAAAGAAGGAAGTATATATCTTAATTCTGCATGTCAGTTAAATTGTGCACGCAGTGTTTGCCCAAAAAAGAAGAAAGATTGATGGCAACTGTTTGGTAAAATAGAAAGAAATACAATTTGAGTTCCAATGTATTTTCTTTTAAATACATTATTTTTTCAGAAAATTTCCTGCTGCAGCATGTGTGAGGATTGGTACACACATGCAAAGTCCCAATAAAGACACATTCGTGGGCTACATGTCATTGCAGAGATCCAGTGTTGAGTAAAGTAGTGCAGCATCAGACTTGGCAATCTGTTTTTACAATACCCAAATACACAGCGTTCAAATTTATACTTGCTCATTTTACAGCTTAGTCCCCAGAAAGATTAATAAGTAGCGTTCATAACATAATTTTTTGAACTTTTTTGGGGTAGGGAAAAAAAAAGTCTAAGAAAAGTAACTGGGAAAAGCAAAGTGATTCTAATACATAGTAAAAGAAACTAAAATATGAAAATAAATATTAAAATACTTCAGTATAGCACATAATTTTATATATTTGCCCCAAATAATATTCACTTTTGGTATATCTGTTTTTTTGATTTTTTTTCCCCACTTCAGCATTCTAAAAATTTGGATGTCAGAATTTGCAAGGCTGCACAGTTAGAGACAATATTCAGGGACTGCAAAATCAAAAGAAAGAGAAGACAATATGGAGTTTCTAATCTTTAGGCTTCTGTGTTCCCATTCAGACTTAAATAATTTGCATCTGACTGACACTGTGTGATCAAAAGAATTCATGTTAGATATTATCTAATGGTTTATTAATATCTTCATTACAGAACCTCACTAATTGGCCCAGAAAGAGTCAGAGGATAGTATGAACACCAAAGCTACAACTCAAGCACCTTGTTAGGAACTAAAATGAAATGTTATGTACTCCACTTGCACAGATTTAATAATTTTAAGAAATATTTAAATATGGTTTGATATTACTGCATAAAGTAGTAAAGGGGTATGTATGCTTGGGTCCTTGTGTTCTTTTAATCCTGCTGTATAAGAAGCATTTACTTATCTAATTTCACTGAAAAACCCCCACTGTACTCTTTATGATTTCAGATGTGGCACTCCACAGATTTTTACACCATAACAACAGCAACAAAACAAGAGTAGATATCTATGAGTAACAGCACTTATGGTGATTGTAAAAGCCATTAAAATGAAGGCAACCATAATTTCATAATGAAAAAAACCCAGGTCTGTATGGAGAAAGAATATTTTTCATCTCTTGTCTTTTACTTTGTTGTCCTGGAGCTTTTATACTGCATCTCCCTCTTCTAGTGATTGCTGCACTCTCTCAGAGCCCTGTAGGTCAAACTCAAGGTACTGTGTTTCATAACAATATCAATTTTCTCAACATTTTTGCTACAGTTTAAAGAAATACAGTGTCTGCAGCTTTGATAAAATATAACTGATCAAATTGTTTTAAAAATGAGCATATTTGAGAACTACATTGGTCTACCTATATGATAGAGGTATTGCTATGAATATTACAGTCACTTTAATACCACCATTGCTAAACAAATGGAAAACTGTCTTTCATCCAGTCCATCTGATTGCACAAGTAACACTATTCTTTTGACTTTCTCCTTTAGGACACTTGCTAATATTTTTTTTGCTTTCTATATTTACATTTTTTCCCCAAAATTAATTAAATTAGGAGAGAAAATAAATGCTTTAAATTTTATGTCACTGACCCTTCAGACTGATTCCTTACACAGTTCTTCATGCACATTGCTTGCAATAAAGGAGCTCTGTGCAGTATCAAGTTGCTATAAACAAACAGGCTGGAAGAAATGGACCACGTTTTTCTGTGATGTAGCTACAGATAACACATATGCATATCTCTATCAGAATGTAAGCACACATTTCTATACCCACACAAAGATTTATTGGAAAAACTAAGACAGTTGGAGAGCCAAACCTCCTCCTTCAGAAAGCAATAGATAAGAGGACAGTCACATGCTGCTGCTGCTGGGGAAGAAGCTGCTGTGTATCTGCAGATATCCCGTGTTCCAGGAACAGCTTGAGTCAGTTTTGTCTGTAACAATATACACTCAGGGTACATATATACATTCCTAGGTCTATGAAAATAAAAGCTCACATGCATACTTGAGCCTTCCTTAAATATCCAGACAGAACAGGCATATTTCTGGACAGATGCTTCTCTGCCCAATCCATGAGATAATTCATCCAGCACAAACCTTTTTCTTCCTATGTACAACTGAAATTCAGAGCTGCAAATGTAACGAATAAATGACGGAGAAAAGACTACAGGCACGTAAGACTACTTTTCAGGCCTTTTATTTTACCAAATACATTTGCTCTACTTCCATTACCCTGAGTAGGCAGTAAGTGCATGGATACAGGCAACTAGCTTAAAGGCCCATCAGCCAGTGAGTGAAACTGAACTGTGCTCTGTAATATTTGTATTTTATTTTATGTGCAATTGCTAAATATGTATTTCTGCCATTTCATGCAGAATATTTTTTGTGAGATGAGAACATCATAAATGAGACATCATCAATACCAAAGAGAAAAACACAGATGAACTCTGATGAAAGCTTCTGGCAACATGAAGTGACTTTTAAATATATGGCCTAAAAATTTCACTAAAACTCAAATACTATTTTGGTACAATCCATATAAGTTTTCAATTAACATGAAACAGTTCCTGAACTGTGCATTTTACTACATTAATCAAGCTCAAATTTTAGCTGCAATGCAAATCCTTAATAAATAATGACAATACACAAACTAGAAATTCTCTGTTATCTGTAAATGAAATCTCTTGATATATAGAGTACTCTGTACATCTACTTTAATAAAAAGTCACAAATCTGAGTTCACCGAAAGGCCAGACTGAATAACAGAAGTACAACTGGTATGCTGAAGGCAATGTTGGTGTGATAATGTTAAGTGCCATGGCTTCTTATGCTCCAGAGCCCTTCCTGAAAACAGAGCTCAAGGCTCCTGAAGTTGTCTGGCACAGATGAAGTCTCTGCACTTACTGAGTGCAGACATGTCTGTCTCCCTGGGAACTGACAAACCTTGAAGTCCAAAATTAGCTTTTTAGTACCAGTGGGCTAAATCTGGTTAAGAAACTTTGAGAATTGAAAGAAAAAACCTAAGGCTTCTATCTGAGCTAAATTCACACAGTAACTGAACTCTCAGTAATTCTAATTAAATTGGACTTGCCCCAAGTCTTGAAGAGCAATTCTCTGAGTTTATATGAGTTTGTTAAAAAAAAAAAAAAAAAAAAAAAAAAGGCAGTTTTTGGAGAAGGACAGTTTTAAAAAGATTTTTNCTTTTCAGTCTCTCAGAAAGGTTAACATGGGTAGAGATAGAGTCACCTGATAACGTTTAGGCTGCAAATGCCTGTAGAGTTATTTTGTACCAATCTAGACTGCTCCCCATCGGATAAATAGCCAAGTGACAAGTTGTGAATGAGCCAAGTGACATTAGACGTATTTTTGGTGACAGGCTCCTGAACAATCACATTGTTCAATGACCAAATGGTGCGTTGCGTGATGCAGACAAATTTGGCTCTGTGGATAACACTGCATATATTTTTTATGTAGGATCTTATGAATACAACCGCATACACTATGAATATTTAAGGATCACATGCAGGCTGGATCATCATTTGAGAGATGCCCTTCACTTAGATCTCTGTATAACAAATATAAATATTTATTACATTGTACTTGTATTAACATCATTTCTAGTACTAAAACATGTACAGCTGCATCAGCATTTTCTTTTATACTCTGTCTAGCATAGAAAATAATTTTCACCTGAAAATTTGGTAACTAATGTCAAGGAGAGAATTATTTCCGCCAAGTAAGGACAGCATAGAGGGGATGACAGAAGAACTTATCCTGCACAAAAATATTTCTGCAACATTAATAAGTAGATGTAAAAGTTTTATGTATTTTATTAGTGCAGTTTACTCTGTTGAATAACTATGATTATGACAATCAAATCAAACAAATCAAATAAAATCAAGAAAATAATATAATAAAGTCTGATTTAGAGCACATTGTCAAAATGTGAGAAATTCACACCAGTGATGAGTCTGAAAGCAGTATTCACTTTTACTGCTGCATTGCTCTCAGTTCTTCCAGTTTCATGAGGCGAGCCTTATTTATTCAGACTAACATCTTTAAGAATAAGAGCCAAACTTCAGTTTGCACAGGTAAGCAAAAAACTCTAGAACTGCAGGTTCCCAGGCACTGAGGATTTAGTGCTGACTGTGAATTCTGTTCTTAGAAAAACATTAAAAACTTGCCATTACTTTAACTCTGTATTTATGTTGCTAGATTTTTTCACAATAAATATATTTATACTTTTGATGGACAAAATTCTCCAAAATCTGAATAAATCCACTATACCTTCATCAGGCTGCCATTCAGAGCATCCTTCTAAGAATCAATAGGGTCTTTCAGATCATACAAACATTATCTTGTTTATCGCTATTATACTAAAAATAAAATTTGATTTTTCAAGTCACAGCAGATACAAGCTGAATAGAGCTTAGCTCTTTTTCTAAGTGCCTTGGGCATAAATAGGTAATCAATCATATTTAATCAATATGTTGTTCAGCCATGCAGATTCTCATGTCTATAATCCCAACTTTATTCAAATGCTATTTAGTCTCAGTACATTCTTCATTGATTTTTTTTCTCATCCAGAAAAGGCACAGAAATAGATAAGAGCTACATCTTAAAATTTGGAAATACTAGTTTATTAAAAAAAAAAAAAAAAGAAGTAATCCCTGTTACCTATTATTATATCCATTATATTTCACTATTTTAAGGTTTGGAACAATGTTAAAAGTCTTCTTAGTTGTCCAGGTCTCACTCTCCTGGCAATGTCCTACTGTGATAACAGGAATGGGCTTTAAAAGTAGAAGATCAAGTGTCAATTGCTCACTTTAACATATTTATTAAAGCAGCAACACAGGAGCGAACTTGCCATGAATAGGAAGTTAGGTCTTTATATACAGTTTCCATCTACATCCAGGAATGGCAGACAGAATGGATTTAAAAGCACTAAGAATTCCCATTTAAAATATTAAACAAAGCCTCTGCAACTGCAATTTTGTGGATCGCAGTTACACGTAAATGTTGATTATTCTTTTTTAAATCTTTAAGTGTGACAAAAGGCCTCCTATTGTCAATCTTTTCATTGTCTAGGTTGGCTCTGAATAAGCATGAGCATAGCTATTTCAGTTTGTTTGAAAACTACTGAAAAATGTAAATAACCACTGATCTTAGAATAAACAGTTGAATGTGGCATTTGCTTTCGTATTAAATAATTTGAAATGAGAGGAAGAATAGCATGACATTAAAAGCACAATCTATCTTATTGTGTGGTTCTTTTCCAGTGACTTTGTAAAAACACTACTCTTCACTTATTCCAGAAGATAACAAGAATCTGTGTTTGGCTGGTTTGACCAGTGAAACGAGAGGTGAGAGAGAATATTTGCATTTAAAATTGCTCTTTAATCTGGCTGTCCTAGACCCAGGAGCTATACCAGTTTCGCAGTGTCTCAGACTGGCCTACTTCTTGCAAACAAATTACATATTTGTTTGTAAAAGCAGGAAGCTCATCTAAGTATTCATATTAAGATGAGTGGCTTTCTGTGCAGAAGTCCTCTTTTTTATCCAAGAGTGAAAATGCAAGTGGAGGTAAAATATGAAAGCAATGTGTATTTTAGTCCCGATTGTATTCTGTTTTGGTAATTCATTCCATCTGGTGTAAGAGAACAAGTGATAAGTGACTTCAGAACTCCCATCAGACCTCTTACAAAGGCTCACCATCTAAAAAATGTAAAGAAAAACAGCATTGCACAGTTCATTACTAGCTTCTGATTCAGAAGGAAAAAATATAGATTCAGAGTCAAACGTCCTCCAAAACAGGATCAGAAAGCAACAATAATTTTGGCTTAGATTTGGATTAAGCACCCTTTCAATATTTAGCTTTGATCTTGAGTGGAAAATTCTGGATGTTCAGATCAGAATTTACTGTACTGAACACTGGCTTTGCCCAGTCAAGTTGTCCCATCCCTACAAGTGCTGAAGGCCTGGCTGCATGGGGCTTTGAGCAACCTGGTCTAGTGGAACGTGTCCCTGCCCATGGCAATGGGGCTGGAACAAGATGATCTGTCCCTTCCAACTCAAACCATTCTTTGATTCTATGAATCTATTATTTATTGCCTCAATAGCAGCAGACCTACTCAAGTACTCTTCACTTCTGTATAAATCATGAATGTCTATCTATCATACCTATTGCCTGTTTCACAAGTTGCCAACAAGACTTTAGCCTTTAGAGGACCCTCAGTTCCTTTCCCACAGTGCTGCTTTCCAGCAGGTCGGCCCCCAGCCTGTGATGGTGCCCTGCATTATTCTTCCATGTGCATAACCCTGCATTTGCCTCTACTGAGTTTCAGACAGTTCTTCTCTGTCCATCTCTCCAGCCTGCCAAGGTCTGTCAGCCACTCCTCCCAGCTTTGTGCCATCAGCAAACTTGCTGAGGAGGCATCTGCCTCTTCATCCAAGTCTCTGATGAATAACTTAAACAATACTGGGCTCAGTATTGAACCTGGGGGGACACTACCAGTGACAGGCCTCCAAGTAGACCCTGTGCCACTGATCATGACCCTGTGGGATCTGCCATTCAGCCAGTTCTCAATCTGCCTCCCTGTCTACCCATGTAACTGTTCTGTTGGGTTTGCATGGCCAACTTTTGGTAGTGGGGGTGCTACTGAGGTGGCTTCTGTGAGAAGCTGCCAGAAGATTCCCCATCGTCCATCAGAGCCAATACCAGCCAGCTCCAGGACAGAACCACCACCGGCAACGGCTGGGCCAGAGTTGATAGTAACCCCTCTGTGATAACGTATCTAAGAAGAAGGGGAAAAAAAAAAGGATGTTATTGCTCAGATGTAATTGTGGCCAGAGAAGATCAGGATAAGAATATGTCAGAGGAAGAGCTCTGCAGACACCAGGGTCAGTGCAGAAGGAGGGGCAGGAGGTGCTCCAGGTGCCAGAGATGAGATTCCCCTGCAGCCCATGGAGGATCATAGGGATGCAAAGATCCACCTGCAGCCCATGGAGGAGCCCCATGGCAGGGCAGGTGGATGCCTGAGAGGAGGCTGTGAACCTGTGGGAGTCCTGTGCTGGAGCAGGGTCCTGGCAGGAATCTGTGGATCAGTGAAGAGAGCAGCCCACGCCCGAGCTGGCTGTGCCTGAAGAACTGTACCCTGGGGAAAAGTGACCCACATTGCAGCAGTTCATGGAGAAGTGATGCCGTGGGATGGACTCACGTCACAGAAGTTCATGGAGGACTGTCTCCTGTGGGAGGGACCCCAAGGTGCAGCATGGGAAGGACTCCTCTTCCTGAGCAGCAGCAGAAACAATCTGTGGTGAATTGACCATAACCCACATTCCCTGCCTCCCTGCACTGGTGGAGTAGGAGGCAGAGCTGGGAAGGAGGAAGGGGGTGTGCAGGGTAGATGTCTTTTTAAGTCTTACTTTGCTCCCTATTACTTGATTTTGTTGGTAATAAATTCAACTAATTGAGTCTGTTTTGCCCTTGGCAGTATTTGGTGAGTGAGCTCTCTCCTGGCTTTTATCTCAACTCATAAACCTTTCGTTTTATTTTCTCTCCCCCATCCAGTTTCAGAGGAGTGCTAGAGAGGCTTTTTGGGTGCTTGGTGTCCAGCCAGCACCAACAGACTGTAACTATCTTGTCTCAACCCATGAGTTTTCTCACTTTGACACTTCTGAATTTCTCCCTGATCTCACCGGGGAAGTGAGCGCTTGCGTGGGGCTTAGTTGTTGGCTGGGGTTAAAACACACCAGGACACAAACCCAGGACCACCCCTCTTGATCCCAGAAACTGCACAGCAGCTGTCAGTTATACTTTCCATCCAAGTTCACACACAATGAACTGTTTTTAAAGCGAAGAATGTTCACATAGTAACTACATTCCCTTTGCATGTATTTTCTAATGTCAGTACCTCCTCTTCCTCTGGGTAAGAAGTTCCTCTAAGATACTCTCTGGGCTACACCCAATAAAAAGCAAATTTCAAAGGCAAGTAAAGAAAAGAAAAAGGCGTGAGGTGAGTCACTCCCCCTTCCCACTCCAGCCTGCTTCTTTTCTGAAAGTGGTTCCAAATGTTTTTCCCTCTGGCTAGGCCTGACATTCAGAATGTGGCACATGAATATATTCACCACAATGACAGGATTTTACTTTTCTCGAGAAACCTTCAGACATTTGATTTTTCTGATTCTCAGAAAGGCCATCAGGAAACCTCAAAATATTTATATATTGGATAATCCAAACTTTTAAATGCTTATCCAAACCGATTTGAACAGTTAGATGTTTCAAGGTCAAACAGTCAATACAATCTCTGATTAGTAGTGCTCAGCAAATGGCTAAAGATTTTTTTCAGGAAATGCTGTCTAAACATTTTTTAAAAATCTGCTGTAGCCCTTCGATTCTATTTCTTGAATACACTTTCAGATCAACATTTAAGTGACTATATTTCATTAGAGTAAAGAAAAATAAAGAATAGATACTCACAATCAATGACAGTGCATTCCTATGTATCACTAATCAAACCAATGGTGCTTGCATATAGTAGGAAAAAAATGGTGTGAAATACTGTAATCAAAAATGAAAAATACAAACTCATAAGGAAATTCTAATGCACTTGTGGGTTGCTTAGAAGCAAAAAACCCATAAATTGGATAAATTATTCATAATAAATTAGTTTTTTATCTGTAGGATTAAGCGTGAAAGAACAACAATTACACATGACATCTGTTGTAGGTCAACAAATAGATCCACTTGTGTTTAGTATCCAGCCAGATACCTGTTTTACTACACGGTTTATTTGGGAAGAAAAACTGTGTTGATTACTTCCCGCAAAAATGAAAATATTTTCCCTAAAACATAATTTAAAATATTATATGTGGATATGTGACAGTGAACTTTTGCTTCTACTAGCATAGCATCAGAGTTCTAGTTATTATCTCAGTCCATAAGATACCAAAATGATTTAGACTGAACTTACAAACTTATATAAAATGACAACAAATTTTCATTGCAAACTGGTGCATGATAGCAATCTCATGTATTCCTAGCTGTGGAATATAGATGTTGAAAAAACACAGGAGATGGAAGGATCTCCAAAACCTGTGAATTTTGTCCTATAAGACAGCATGTTCTTTTGCTGCTATCTAAGAAGGGGAAACAGAAACACAAACACATATGTTTGTTTTTATTGGACTAATGTATTACAAACTAAACTGACTCTTTTAATTGTGTATATATTTTGTGCTTCTGAGAGTGTAAGCATTTCAAAAATATGTGGAACTGGCTGAATGCCTTCCTAACCTTGATAATCCAGCTGCCTCAATTTCTCCTTCTGCTTTCCATATATTTACCATCCAGAAAAAGTGCAATAAATGCTCCCTAAAAGATGTTTAATACCCTAGAACATTTACTAGTATTGTAAATGAAAAAAAAATTAATTCAATTATAATCTTAATTTTATATTACAAGGGTTCTGTATCTCCACAGAAAGGAAGGTCTCACACATTTTGATACTAACAGACAATAATATACTGTCTATCAAGGTAGGGTATACTTTTGAAATTCCATTTCTTAGCAAGACTTTTAGCTCATTTAGTGATGGAAACTGTGTTGAGATACATAATACCAGAGTGACTTTTTTCTCCCTCCTTTTTTGCTGCTGTTGCTCAATTGTTATTCCTGTAATTGACAGAATGTGCATCCCTGATTTCAAGTGACCATTGATCTAGTCTCTACACTACAAATACACATAGTTGAGTGAAGCTTTAAAAACAAAGATGATTTTTTGTTACATTTTCCTTTCTTCTGTTCTAGGAAGTAATCATTGAATATAAGTGCATCTTTTCCTGGTGATAGGATTAGGGAATAGATGGGATGTTCATCTTACTCTTGGACTTGCCATAGCTGGAAAAATTCAGACATCATATTTGACAGCACTTTCTTCTCTATTTGGATATCTGTTGTTATGGTGATAGTTCCAGGAGGAGACATTAATGAGGATGACTTGAAAGCTTTGATGTGTACAGCACAATTATTTTTAACACCTCATAAGAGAAGGTGACAGTTAGTTAGTACTGCTCCTTGCTAAAGATGCATCATTGTATCAGCTTTCATAAAAACTACCTGAATATCTATTTGTTATATAGTTGTAACACAATGTTGAATACAAATACGTAATAAAAAGGATTTGGAACAACAACACTCCCCCACAATTTTCTCACAAAGGATATAATCTGATAATCTTAGGAATTTGGTTACAGTAAAAACTGACCTTAAGTATAAAATACAAATTTTAGAATATCTGTATTGCTCTTTTGTCGTGCCCCAAGAACTATCCAGCGTGATCTCTCATATCCAAAACTACACTGTGAACAAACCTACAAACTCACATCACCCAGCACAGGCCTGCAAACACATTGCATCACCCAGGCTGCCCTTCACCTGCAGGGGAAAAGCGTTAGAGACAGAGCAGTTATTGGCCTGGACTATTGCATCTCAGAAGGACTTGCTGTTCACCCCAGAGCTTGGCTCCCAGGCTGTGAATGAAGGCATTTACTTACATAGTCCTCATAGGGCTCGTGTGTGGGCGGCGGCGGGGGTCTGTACCCCGGCACGGACGGGGCTCCCCTGGCTCGGGGGGTGGGGACGCCCCTGGCCACCGGCGGCACAGGGAGCGCTCCGCGTGTCACCGGTGCTCCTCGGGGCGCTTGGGCACCTCGGCCAGGCAGCGGGGGAGGAATCGCACCCCCACGGCCCCTGCGGGGAGCAGAAAGGAATGATCACTCTGGCATGTGCAACGAGGGAAGACGTGCATGTGCTACTCCATTTTAAAGGCTCACACGTTTTTACTACTATTGAAAGCATCATATAACTCTGGGATTTTGGCATCAACCATATTGAGCACTTTCAGGCACTATCTCAGGCAGAACTCATATTATGGAAAGGCATTATGTTTAAACCATCCAATGCCTTTCACACCTGATCCTCTTGTTGCTTGTACTAACAATATTCTGAAGCATTGTAGTTCACAGGGTTGCAGAATTACTCCAAAGCAGTTCTAGAAGATGAAGAAAATGAGGAACCTATTCTGTTGCTCTCGAACTATTTTAAAAGAGCAGTTACCACTCTCATTCTCCTGTTTATTGCTGGGTGGGAGAAATAGATAGGCACAAGATACTGCAGGACAGCAGAAACTTGCAAGGCAAAGCAGAGGAAGAGTATAAAAAGAGAAGAATAACTTATTTTCCTGCAAATTTAGTTCAGCATAAAGGTCACTTAGATGCCTGAGGCAAAGAAGTTCTTAAGGATTCACAATGAAAAACAAGTCGAAAGAGTGTACTGCGATTTTACACTGGCCTTAAGAACAAGCAGAGATATATGTTATGTAGATATGAAAAAATACTTGGAAGAATTCAGGAAATCTTCATATGCCAATGTTTTTAGACTATGCCAATCAAATTCACTTAAAAATGATAACCCATCAACAAATAACACATAATGCAGTTTATAGATATATGTGTATTTGTGTATACAAACAGTAAAGCTGTAATATGTATAAAAAATAATTATTTGGCAAATAAAGTTCCACCTAGACTATGTGGCCTTCTCTGAATATACTATTCTATTGAACAGTGACTTTCAGTACTAGCATAAAAGCATTCTTTCTTAGAAATATCCTTTCCTGTCTTCATAATCTGTTCACATTTGGTTTTTATTACTTGTATTCCATCCACTATACCCTCTGAATCGTAGATCAGAAAATCTGGAACAATATAGACCACACAGGGTATCAGAAGTCAAATATTTTGGTTTACTGACCAGGATGTGTATGTGATTGTATTTTTGTTTTTTAAACCATGTTTGGGTTTTTTTTTAACTATTGCTTGCATTTTGTAAAGCTATTAACACAATAGTTGAGGATACCACACCTTGAAGGAGCTGCAGGTGGCACACGGATCCCTCTTCCTCGAATGCCCCGTCCACGTGATGAATCCTCAGAACCGTTCAAATACGAAAGTTCTCTCAGCTGCTCCTGGCGAATTTCATCATTATAATCCTGAAATGCAAAGAGTGAAACTTTCTGAAACTTTGTGTTTTGGCTGAGTTGGCAAACCACCCAAACCAGAAATTCCATGGATGGTATTTGGGTGAATTGCTCTGCATTACCACTGGTATGCTGAAAAATTGTACAATTGGGAGTGGACAACTACCTTTACTATATGGACAGCAAAATGTATCTGTATGAGTAGCGAAGGTGGTCATAAAGAGTATGAACATGTAAAATAAAACACAGAAAGCACAAACTGTGCAAACACAGAGAACGGTATCTGTATGCAAAATGCAAATGGACTTTTATATACAAAAGGTACTAATTTCAAGAGACTTGTAATTAGACAAAAAATGCATTTTATAAACATTTTATATTTTTGGCAAACTTCCCCGGCTACCTTTATGCACTTAAAACACAAATTCTACCTTATATTGCACATTAGCATGACTGGATGATTTAATTCAATACCAATTAGCATATTGTGAAAGAAGCTCTCTCTTTAGGAGTCAAGTGACATAGCTATGTTTACTACAAAAAAATTGTTAAATTAAATAAAACAGGCCCATTCCAAGTCAGCAGGGTATCAACACCAGCACTGCAATTTCTGTTGGCTTATAAACAGAACACTGGATGAACTTCCTTTTCTTATTGATACAAAATAGAATCACAGACTTATAAAATGGTTTGGGTTGGAAGGAACCTTAAACATCTAATTCCAAGCCCCCTGACATGGACACTTTGTTGACTTCCTCTTCATTGGAATGCATGACTGGGAGAGGAGATCCTTGAATGAATATTAACCATCTCTCTTGGGACCCTCTTTCTTCCAGGGCTCTATCCCACTGCACTCCACCAAGCAGCTCCCTGAAGAGACCAAAGTCTGCTCTCCTCAAATCTAGGGTAGACCAGGCTGTGCATTCTTCTCCCTGCCCTAAGGATCTTGAACTCCATCATTTCATGGTCAATCCAACCCTTGAGCTTCACCTTCCCCACCAGCTCCTCCTTGTTGGTAAGAACAAAGTCCAGCATGGAGTGTCTCCCCAATGGCTTCTCTATTACTTGGAGAATGAAATGATGCTCAATGTATTCCGGGAACACATTTGCCCTGCTGTGTTGTCCCTCCAACAGATGTAGGGGAGGTTGAAGTCCCCATGAGGACCAAGGCTTGTGAATGTGAAGCTGCTCTTTTCTGTCTATAGAGTGTCTCATCCACTATAATACATAATAATGGACAATTTTAACTTATTTTACAAACTTTGTCCAAATTCCTTTGTCAGAAACTCCATTTTCATTAGCTTCCTTCCATTGTATTCAGCTTTTTATGGGCTGATCACTGTACTAAAAGTCCACTGCAGCAGCCAGCTTGCTGGCAGCACAACTGCGTGGCAGCTAATTATTGTTTCAAAACAGAAAAGATTATTGAATTTTAGCTCTTCTCCCATCCTTCCACAGGCAACTACCATTGACTGTCATGCAAGGACCTGAAAATGCATTGCAAGTGACACCTCTTTTAGCCAAGTTAAAGACCAAGAGAAAGGTGAGATGGAACTGGGGCCTTGCTTGTTCCTTTGCCTTCCTAAGGAGGTCCAGGAAATCTGTTTAAAGATAAAATCCTGATCCTGCTTTGTTCTAAGAGAATGTATGCCTGGTCACGATTTTCCTTCTAAATTTCTAGACAGTGCAGCTGGAGTAAAATCTATTGATGAAATACAGAAAAGAGCCCTATTTATACAATATAGCGTGTGATAATTGCAGCACAACCGTAATTAAAAACAAATCCCTAATTTGCAAATAAAATAGGTAATGGCTTCCAGTTCATACCATCGCCAAATCTTTTTGCACATTTTTCTCTCATTCTAACACTAATGGTAATAAGCCAAAGACATCTTCCTAAATCAATGTGCTCTGTAAAACACACAGGGAAAAGTACAGATAGAATCAATGAGATCACATTTACAGCAATTGTTGGAAGAGGTGCCATCTACTGTGCCCTTTTAATATCATCTGTTATTCACAGTGGCTTTACAAGGATTAGGACTTCAAACTTGCTGATTGAGTTTACCCTCCAGATTCCATACTGGTGCTGGGGCTGAACTTCATTAATAACACAGGTACATTTTGTAAGAGGAAAATGTGGGTGAAAAAAAAAAAATAAAGGAAGGACCGGCAAGGGACAGAAATTGGAATTTCTGTGTTGCTGCTTTAACCTCTCGCTTTTGGAATATTGCTGAATAAATTAATTCTGCCAGAAATTGCCTCAAAGCTGATATTACTCCCTCAGGTAAAAATATAATTTAAAATCTTAGTATCAACGAAACAGAAAATCCAAATCAAATTTATAATAAACAACAAATCTTCTCCATTCTGTTATGCAATGCCCTTAGTTTTAGTGTGCAGATTATTTGCTGCATGTTCTGTTAAGAAGTATGTATCATGTATTTTGAAATGACAAGGTAAAGACAACAAAATTCATGGAAGAAGCTGGGATATCTTGAAAGAGAACAATTTAATTAAAAAATATAACTCTATATAGATAATTTATCTTATGCACTCCTTAAAAAGCATAGTAAGGATCATAATTTCTAAATCTGAAATCTGAAGTTTTCAGCAGAAATATTCATTTGCCTCTTCCATTAAAGACAAACATAACACTGAATTAATCTTTCATAGTTGCTGCAAGTACAACTAGAGTCAGGGTATCTATCCTGATGAATATTTAATTATATCTGAGTTCAGAGCCGAGCACATGAGCAAAATTATGCTGCTTATGTTTCATATATATCTAGTCCCAAGAAAGAGTACATGATGTTTCATGACATATCTATACTGAACAAAGTACAAGCAAGTAGCTACACACTGAAGTAGTATATTTTGTTTCAGGAAAAAAAACCCTCAGGAAACAACCTCCTTTTTATGTTAAAATAAGCTCATGAGAAATGTTCTGCACTTCATAGCTTTTCTTATAGCTTTCTAATAGTCCTATAGCTATTCTTACAGCTGATAATCTACATTAACCTATATGTTTTGCTCATTTATATTCTTAAGACATTACTACCTATAAACAGCTTTTCCATTTACTGGTGATAAGAAGGGTGCAATTGACTTGTATCATGGTGGTCAGTTTTTATTAGCACAGTGAGCTAACCACCCATGCCCATGACTGTCCACCTAAATATACATCTTGACTTCAGAAATGCCAAAGATTTACAATATCAGCAAAGCCGTAGCACCCAGGGCCACCATAAATTGCCGTGTTTATGTGAAAGCCTAAAAAGCCAAATTACATGTTTAGATGAAACATTCAGTATTCCAGAAAACATCAACATGTTTACCACAAATTACCACAATTATGTTCTTTAATGAAGGTTAGGAGTGATTAATTAGGTTGATTGCCTTGACTGTTGTAGGAACAAAGGAAACCCATGTCCAGGTTTTCCAAAGGAAGTCAGATTCTGGCTGATGGCAGCTCACCCATGGGCCCTTCTGGGAGCAGTGACAGGAGGTGCAGGAAAGAGGGGAAAGCACATAAGCTGCTAGAGAGCTCAATAAACCATTTTGGTAAAAAATAGCAAAGTGTGATGCAAGTTGCAAGACCTGATCTGAATTAACAAGAACATGTAGTGACAAGGGAGGAGAGCTAATAAAGAAATCAAAGGGTAAGGCATAGACAGACCAGAAGGATTTTGGGAATATATATCTATCATTACCATAACAAAGGCTCACAGAAGTCAAGGATAAATCAATCCCTTAAGGACTGTGATCTCCTGTCCTGATGTACTCTGCACATTTAACTTCTATTATAAGTCTATTAATAAACATCATTACTCTTATCTGTGACAGCTGAATTTCATTCTTACCAGATAGTTAGGGGAAGAGTAATTTAGGTTAAAT
Source organism: Dasyornis broadbenti (assembly GCA_013397935.1). Lineage (NCBI taxonomy): Eukaryota > Metazoa > Chordata > Aves > Passeriformes > Dasyornithidae > Dasyornis > Dasyornis broadbenti. Next base: position 267,458 of record VZRN01001094.1, on the reverse strand, counting down.
TCAAACTACCTGAAGAATGCAGAGTTATACATGTCAAATCTAAAATGATAATCACAATATTTCACATTGAGAATTTTGAAGTATGAATAGGGCACACTCTTTCACTCCCATGCATATAATATCCTCTGAAGCTCTGTGTTGCCAGCATAGAGCACCACATTCCCAGACATACATTTGCCCATCCTGCCACACTCTCCTCCTGTGCTCAGGCAGCAGAAAGAGAACAGGAGATGGATTCGGACTCCTGCAGCACTTCTGCATCATGCCCAGCTCCTCACATCAGCAAGAGTTCCAGGGCTCTGTGTATTTGTACAGATTCACTGAAGCTAGACAGTCTCCCCTAAATTCTGTTGTTGCTGCCTTGGGGCTGTTTTCAGGCAGCTTAAATTCCAATTAGGCTGAAATTTCCATTGAGTACATGCTTCAGAAAACTCACAGCCAGAAAATGGGACACAGAAGACACAGTGAATTTTAGGTGGAGCTAGGTGATTGGAATATAGCCCTTTTGTTTTGTTTGTTTTTAGATGCATACTAATTCTGGACATTGCCCTTTCTGTATATGAGGAAGCACTAAAAACCACTGTGAAAATAACTGGCGGCGAGGAGTTCCTGGAGTCTCCAGTTCTTTGTGTTCTCTGTGGCCTTACAAGGCTGAACTGTGCTATGCTTCAGCTTCAGAGAATAGTGAGAACCACTTAACTGGACTCATGGGGTCAGGATCTGCAGTTCCATACTCTGAAGAGGCCAAGAACCCTGGAATTCTCACTTTTTAGTTGAGTGCTTTAATATCAGGCTGCTACAAAAAAAGAATAGTACTGGCTGCTCCGTACTAGAAGTACTTGATGAACTAAATTCTCAGTTGACAAGAGATATTTGGCATTTCCTGTTATTTTTTTTATATTTTAAAATGCTGTTCTAAGACTCTAGTGCACTCAAATATAAACATATTGGACTTTTTCCTGCACATATCAGTAACATCTATCAGTGTCAGCTTAGGAAACTTACAACAATTGTACCAGGTAGGCTGGATAGCCCTCTCCATCACGTAAAATTTGGGTGAAAGGGTGCCTCAGGTGGGCATGTAAATTAGTTGCTGCACCTGGGTCAAGGCAACCCCTGGTATCAATCCAGGTGGAAGGATGAACAGATCCAGAGTAGTCCTGATGGAAAGGACTTTGGGGTGCTGGTGGAGGAGAGGCTGGACATGACCTGGCAATGTGAACTTGCAGCCCAGAAAGCCAAATGTGTCCTGGGCTGCATCCAAAGCAGTGTGGGCAGCAGGGAGAGGGACGGGATTCTGCCCCTCTGCTCTGCTCTGGTGGGACCCCACCTGCAGTGCTGCATCCAGCTCTGGCGTCCCAGCACAGGAAGGACATGGACCTGCTGGAGCGAGTCCAGAGGAACCCACTAAGGTGATTAGAGGGATGGAGCACCTCTCCTATGAGGAAGGGCTGAGAGAGCTGTCATTGTTCAGCCTAGCAAAGAGAAGGCTTTGGAGTGATATAATTGTGTCATTCCAGTACCTGAAGGGAACACATGAGAAAGACAGGGAGAGACTTCTTGTAAGGGCACAAAGTCACAGGACTACTTTCAAACTGAAAGAGAGTAGGTTTAGATTAGATATTAGGAAAAAATCTTTACTGTGAGGGTGGCGAGGCACTGGAACATGTTGCCCAGAGAAGTTGTGGATGACCTATCCCTGGCAGTGTTCAAGGCTAGGTTGGATGGGGCCCTGAGCAGCCTGGTCCAGTGTGGGGTATCCCTGCCCATGGCAGGGTGTTTGGACTCAGGTGATCTATTCCAACCCAAACCATTCTGCGATTCTATGAACTGCATCCTTAAGCTTCATGCTTTGTCTTTCTAATACTAATCTGAAGTTCACTGCAAACTATGAGATTCATCTGTAGCTGAGCCCATGCCCAACCAAACAATCCCTACAGAGCTCAGCAGAACTGTGGGAACTGGCTCTAGCCCACCCTCCGTGGGTGCCTGATGGGTATGACATGCTCTCAATCGTATATGGAGGAGCTAAAACCCCACAGCTGTTTTGATATTCCTAGATAACACCCACGCTCTCTGAACCCATGTTTAATGTATATGCACGGTTTCCTGGTTACCTACAGTCAAAGCCATCTGTTAGGATGGCTCTTTGCCCATTCACAGATTGGTCTGGTTATCACACCAGAGCATAGGTGCCAGGTAATGATGGGTTTAGATGGACAGCCTGCAGTGCACCACAAGTAACAAAGCATTTGCCAGAATGACTCCAGTACTGCATCAGCAACACATGCTTCTTTGCATTTGCCCATATATATTGGCACTCAAGTAAGGCCATTTTGTATGCATGTAGTTCTCTGGCAGAACCTAATACATAAAAATATAAATATAATCCATCTGAGCTCAAGGAAGAAATTCTTTTCTCTACACTATCAGCGACTTAGCCAGATCCATAGCCATAAACGTTACACACTTTCACTTGCCCCATATGCAAAAGGTGGTATCTCTACCTGCTTACAGTTTGTTTGAAAAATAAACCTTAATTGTGTGGATCACCCTTAGAGATTGAAACACATAAAACAGACCATACATTTCTTTCAGTAGCAGTTTGAATGTGTTGCAGCCAATATGAGTTTCAGCTTCTAAATGCCTACGGGCAGAATGCAAGCAGACATAAGCTAGAGCCACGTACACTTGCCTTTGAGGTTAGTTGACAGCTGGGGGATTTGTCAGCTTGCCACAGAGAGCACTCACCCAAGCGTGGATGTCATTTTTCTCTTTGAACATGCACAATTAAATCTGCCTGGCATCATCAGCATGGGGCACCGCTCTCTACAAGCAGTGTGGAGGGGGGGATGTCTTGCTCCTCAGCATCTGAAGAGAAGCTGCCAATCCCAGGGTGGATATTGTACATAGGCAAAGTGCTATGACACTTCAAACCAGATATTTAAGTATTTGATAGAGCAGAGCATAATAAGTCTCAGCTAATTGTATAAGCAACTTAAATTTTGTTTTTCATACTAAAGAGACCTTTCAACAGAAGACTATTCCAGTTTACATGGAAATGCTGTTAACCACACAAAATAATCACACTGAAGATGGGTGCATGGCTTTTGAAAAACTTGCAGAAGCCTGTATTAAATTTCAGCCATTTACCTCAATTTGTTCCACCCCTCTTGCTCACAGGCCCCATACAAATGGATACTGTGGTCGGTAATTCATTCAAATGACAGCTATGCTGCCACAGAAGTCAGTTAGCTGACAGCTCCCTATCCCTGAATTTAATTCCAAGTGAGCTCTGGCTGCCTGACTTGTGCTTATTTACAACTGTCACTTGAAGGAGACGTATAAGGGAGTTGGTAATATGAAAAGAGGGCATACAGCAGGCTGCAGGAAGGCTGGTGTAGCCACCCAATCCTAAAGAAATGGTTATGTATTCCTGCTAGATGTTTACACTGGCTTCCAGGAAGGAAGGGATGCGATATGGCTGGTCTTCCTCCAGGAAAACCCAGTTGCTTCAAAGGAGGTAGGGAGAGGAGTAGGGCTGCCACTGTTCTCCAGCTGTTGGCTGAAGCTCTGCTACTAATGAGATCATTAACTGCTCTTAAGGCTGGAGTAACCATCTACTATAATTTACACTGAAGCCAACACAAGTTACAAGCTGTGCATAGTACCTATGCATCTTTTTTTATTCCAGCTATGCTAGGTGGGACCCATATTGCCTCCTGCTAACCCACTGCTGTAGGTTTGCAGCTCCCTAGTCAAGGACAATAGGGACAGCAACAGCAGCCAGCAAAACTCAGACATGTTTACTCTTGTTCAGCGTGCCTGTCTCATCCAGCCTGGCTACAGCCACATTCCCTTGGTCCCATGTGGGACAGTAAACAAAACATGCTGCTCGACCTGAGGAGACTGCAAAGGGCAACGAAGAATGAGAAGTTTGGGCAAGAAAGTATTTTACTACAGGTCTGTGGGGTGCCCTTTGTTTTACAGCTTCTGAATAATTTCAGCAGTTTAAAAAATCCCATTAGGTGATAATCTGTACAGGTTGATAGCATATAATACATTGGGACTGAATTTGAAACATGACACAGTAACTAGTTTCTAAAGCAAATTAAGTGGTTTTTTTGACTTATTGCAATACAGGGTTAAGATAAAATGAGCTGTCCTTGGAGCAAGGACTGTCTTGGCAAGCACTACGTCTATTTCACAGATGCAGAGCAGAAATTTCTTAATAATGCTGCTAGCATCTACTGAAATCTGCTAATAACCATGGTAAGATTCTAAGTCAGGAGATAAAGAATATCCTAAATTTCAGTCACCACAGACCCAGTTGTAACGTCCAGGGAGCAGAACCTGGCAGAAGGGTGATTCATTATAGTCAGCACTCTGTCGACAGAGGAGCTGTGGGAATGGTAGCATGGTCTGCATGTTTGGTCCTCCATTTTCCTAGAAAATTGATTGCTCCAGACTAATTCAGGTTCTGGTCTAGCTTCTGCTGCGTGCAAGTCCCTTTAGGAACACTGGGTATCTCTCTGATCATCCTATGTAGCCATAGCCTGTGTCTATGAAGTTTTTTGTAGGCTTAGAAAACAAGATTACCCAGGTCACTGATGCTCTGACTGGAGCAGCATCGTCTCCACTCCTGATTGCACTGCACTAGCACCACCACTGCCTGGCACAGCTGCTTGGCAGAAAACAAACTGTGGCAAAGCTGGACTGACAGCAAGAGAAAGGATGGAGACAGAAACTCCTTCCAGGAACCTCAGGCTGCCATGAGGGCTTGGCTTTGGAAAGCAGTAGCAGTGCCTCGGCATTTTCCCTAGCCAGAGGTTGAGACAGAAAACACCGTATTTCTATTTCTTATGCACTCCTACACAGCAATCTGACTAACCCAAACTAAACAGCATAGCACATCCAACTCAGTGCCAAGACTTTTTTGCATAGTAAGGGAAAAAAAAAAAAAAAAAGATACATGCTGGGAAGATGGTCTGTAATAGCACCATAAAAATACAAGCGCAATTTTCACTGCTGGAATCAAAGATATTTTCAATCTGCTTGGTTTGAACTGCTATAATCTAAATTAGTTTCATTGCTGATAGATTTATGGATAGTCAGTGTAATGGTACAGAGGATAATCACAGGAGAAAAAGCAGGTATGCAGAGTCCCCCTCTCCATACTAAATTCAATAAGCATGAGGAAAAGACAGTGAAAGAATGCTGCCATTGAACCCCATGGTTACTGTCTGAACTGTCACAGAAGCTAAAAATATTAAAATAATATATATTTAGCTTTCTGAAGTTTATGCCTAACTGCATGTGGGAAAGAGCAGAAATAGAGAAGTAAAGAAAAAATACTGAAAGGAAAAGAAACATATCAAACAAGAAAAGTTGAAATCGTGTCAGTGGAACATAAAAGCAAATGGCAAGCTCAACAAATTAGCAAAAAATATATAGGTTTAAAACAGCTTATTTAAGAATCTTATTAGGAAGGTATGCATCAGGTAAGATGTTTTAAGTTTGTTTTTTTCAAAATGAGGTTTGAGACAAAGGAAAGGTTATTAAGGAAATGACAAGGAGTAAACAAGAGATAGAAAATCATTTACAAAAATGATTAGACCATTAGAAAAGTTTAGACCATCTACCAAGGACAGATATACTCATTCCCAAGTGTCTCTCTGTTCTCTTTAAATTACACAGTATAGGAAAGATTAGGAATGAAGTGTATATAACTGAATAAGTAATTAATGCAGCCAGATCTAGGTGAAAGTATTGTCAGAGTTTCAAATGAAACAATTTAATATATAGCATGATGAAAATGGAATCAGTTCAATATTTGTTATTTAAGTTGAATTTATTTTATTTTGCTATTGCATATAAACCCTTTAAATAAGTTTCTCCACCAGGATATTTATAACGTCTCCTTTTTTCTCTGTAGCATGTGTTGAAGAAGGCTTCAGATATTTTAACAGAATTACCATCCTTTCGTTTTTTTGTTAACAGAATATCATCTAATTCCTGCTTATTGCTGGGTAGCAAAAAGTCTTTCTGCTTCTTACATTTTTTCATGGCTGCTGCACCTACCCTATGTCTCCCCAGGTAGCTGCATAAGAAGACTAGCTTCAGATCAAATACAAACTCTATAGGTTCAAGGGGAAATGTGAAATAAGTTCTCTGGCTAAAGGAACCTCTCGCCAAGAACATCTGAACAGAAGCAACTGAAGATCCAGATCAAGCCCAACCATTAATCCAAGAAGTGGCAGTACAGCAGAGGAAGAGATGTAGGCTTTCATGTGGAATGCTGCCAGAAAACTTACAGGTAAAAAATCATTTTATAAACAGCATCTAGAAGTAGAAAATCAGCTTCTAAATAGCTTCATTTTTAGCAAGATATTCCATTTAGTATATGAGGGTCTGTATTTCATCCCAGCTTCTGTATTCACTCTGGTGTTGCTCCAAATATGATATTCCTGCATCAGGCAACCCTGATGATACTCACTGGGCACAGACGCAAACTGTATTCTCAAGAGGAAAACCACAGGTATACTGAGAGATGTAAATGCCATAAAAAGAAGTCAGGCTTAACTATCATATTTCCTAGATAATACTGGATTCATTAGTATACAACTTATTAAACTCCATTTCTGAGTCCCCAGTCCACTGGCATATTTTCTTAAAAAATGGTTTATTTTTTTTTGAAATGCAACATGGAATTTATTCTAAGCTTTGAAAGAATTTCATGGTGATAATCCAAGCATTAAAATTCAACTCCAACTTCCTGATATCTAAATACATTTCCTTTAATAAAAGAAAAAATAGTATTCAATACTTTTCTATAATTTCCAAGAAATGTGATCAGTAATTATATACTGTACTGACAGGGAAAAGAGGGGAAGAAGGTAAAATGGGCTTGGAAAATTTCTTTCTGTTTTACATTATGATACTCTTGTAGACATATCAAAGTATTTTAAAAGTGACCCTACCTAGCTCCTTCTTAGAGCAATCCATACAGTTTTGCATTTGGAAACATTTTGACATTTTAAATTTTTAAATAATACTTATATTTTATAATATTTCTTAAATTCATATCATATATACATATATTTACAATATTAAAATAATGGCATAAAAGAACATCTGTGGTTATCCTCCTTGCTTATTATTAATGTGCATCACTGAAACGTATCAAAATGTCTAGGTCTCTTTGAAGCAACTAATCTGGACCCTTATCAAAGAAAAGCCTTAATAAATTTAATTCTGTGCTATGAGTCAGAAATCTACAAAAAGGGAATTATTAAGTTACTTTCTTTCTTATTCACAGATTTATTTTTTTTAACGGTATAGCAGAAAATGCACACATGAGGACTGGGTGAAAGGAATGCTCACAGAACTTTTTACAAGCCAGAGGTCAATCACTCTTTTATATTAGAATTACATTCTTCAGTCTTTCCTAAATAGCTAAAGCAAGAAGTTTTTCTAATTGTTTATTAAATCTGTGTGAAAGCAAGTACAGGTATTTAAAATACATCATATATTGATGACTGATTACTAAGTCAATATTATTAATTAGTAATATGGCTAACATTATCCTTGATATAAATTTCCTTTCCTAAGTCACAGTCTGAATTGGGATAGTGAAAAAATGGTTGAGTAATTAGGAAATGAGACTTAAGGCAGCGACCTTTTCTTTTTTATCCTTGAAATACAAGGTCAGATTGAGGGAGTGTTATATGAGTAAGCAGAATTCATATGCCCTGAAGTACTTTGCTGAACTCGGTGCCACCCTAAAGGTGGATTCACTAATTCCATCTGGAAAGAGGATACCAGCAGCTGTTGACCAAGTGCTACATAAGCTGAATTTTCCAAGCAGATTTCCCAATCAGCACAAATGTGGAATGTTTGTTCAGAGCCCATGTGTGAGCACCACTGATTCCACCTGTGCTCAGGACTTCAGCACAGTTACCCCACTCCTACAAACCCCACAAACACACCCAAACCAGGCACCCAGAACCTTGCTGTCTGATGATCTCAAGTCTCACCCCTGATTTCACTCCAGAATCACACCTGGGGTTTGAAAGCAACCTTATATTCTTGACTATGAAGAAAGATCCCACTGATTTCAGTACTTTTCTGCGACAAAAAAATGGGGCTAGTGACAAGTTGTGGAGATACAGGTCATATAGACAAAAATGTGACTTCATTTATTTGTTATCTAAAAATAATAGGTGGTGCTAATAAGCCTCAGCTGTGAACACAAAAAGTACTACCTGAAGGATGATTTCTTACGTCTTCTATGCTACTAGAAAGTCTGTGGTGAGCTATCTTATCACCAAAACATCAGTAAATAGCTGTCATCTTACTTTGCATGTTTTCCAACCAAAAATTATATAGACATACAGTAGAATTATTTGGAACTGAATACAAGTGATTGTGAACCCATTCGTTCCAAATTATTATTTAACCACAATTAACCCAGTTCTACATTATTGATTTTAGAAGCATAGTGAAAATCTGTGCTGGACATTCCTTTTGGTTTTCCATTCAATTCAAGAAAAATGTTCTAAATTTAATTAAATGTGTCAAGTTTAGGACAACTAAATACCTTGTCTTTCAATATAATAATTCACTTCATCATAGAAAATATGAGTGGACACTAAAGAAATAATAATAACTCAATCACTTGGGTTTTTTTGAAGGAAAGAGTGCTATGAATGGAATGAACTGAGACTAATTTATTTCTTTTCTTTATAATTCAAACGATCAATTATTTTAACTGAAATGTATTTAATTAAACCCAAAATATATTTAATTTAATTTAATGTTCAGTGTTTGCCATGTGTTTCAATGATTAATCTGGATAGGCATTGGATATCAATGCATTTATATTCAGCACAGCAAGCCAAGGCAAACACATATGACTTCAAGGTGCTGAGTATTCTCAGTTTCCAGTGGCTTCAACTAATCCTACTTAGCAGCAAAGGTAGATTATTTTATTGAACTTAAGCTTTCCAGACCTGGGGTTTATGAGATTAAAGCCTCCAATCCAGCTCTCTGCTGGGCAGGTCCCACTAACCCACAGTTATTTACACTCATTACCGCTTGGGCTAAGTGGATTGAGTAAAAGCCTCATGATTCTCGTAGATTTGTTAAACCTTCTATAAATAACCTGTGTTGAAAATATCTGTCTTAACCCGGAATTCTGATGTCCAGGCTTTCCTTCTTTCATCCCAGAGCCTTGCTAAGGCATGCTGAGAATTAACATACTTGATACTGCTGTTAAAAACCCTAAGTTTTTTCATCACTCAGCTTGGTAATTTCAGAGTACACAAACTGGGAAGGAAATTTTAACTGCTCTTAATTCTGTTCCTGTAGGTCTGTTCACCAGCAGATAAACCATTAGCTTTATTGTTCTACACACAACAACCACAACAACAACGAGAAGAGAGGTATCAGACACCTCTTCTTGCCTGTACTCTTTCCTTTGAGCATCCTTTTCTTTTATCTCTGCTAAAGAAAGAATTTGAAACTGATTTCCAAAAAATGCTCTCTGGACGATCACCATCACCATGTTCATACCAACTGTATGACTGTGAATTTAATTTTATTTTGAAATATTTGGCAAGCTCTGTCCCAGGATTCTCCAGTCTCAAGAACCCCAAAAGCAAGCCAATCCCAATCCTATACTTCCTTCTGTAGAAAGAACAGGAGCAAAACAAAAGCAAATCTTTTATTAATTAATTTAATTTCAAGTGGTTCTACTTTTTCTCTGGAGATTCTGGACTTTGCTGTAATCAACTACTGCCCTTGAGTGTCTTCCGTGCTCCTAAAGTATAGTAAGAACTATCATCCATATCCTTATGAAAAGAATTTTGAAGCAAGAATAAGCTGAGAGAGCTCTTAGAAGAACCATATTTAAATACTACAATACATATTACTGACCAATAAATTAGTTTTCCTCTCTTACCAAGCATATCCCATATTTTTTTCAGTACTTGCAAGCCTCCAAACAAGTCTTTCTTAATACAAGCAGAGCCTTAAAAATGCCACATTTCTGCAGCTGTCTGAGGAGTGCTGCCGGTCTTTTTAAATGGAAATTTCACCTCATTGATTGCCTCATTTGGGTTAATTTCAGATTGGCAGAGATCAAGTGTCTGGGAGAATGTTTGTAAATATACCAGTTCTTGTTGAACACTCAAGCTTAAACTTAGATATAAAGAAATTAAAGATACACCATAGAAATCCATCCAATATCTTTTCAAACACTGCCAGGTGCTCTGCACAAACCATGAGCACTTCACATTTCTCCAGGTTTTGTTCTACAGGCAATGCAGTCTTACCTTCATCTCTCTAGGGCCATACCCCAGCACCAAATTAAAATATCTAGAGCAAGGTGAAAGGCTGTATGTGCTACAGAATGCAATGCAATCCATCATCAACAGTTTTATATAGTCAACACAGTAAGGTGAAAACATTGCCTTTTTCCCTTTTCTTAAACCAAAACATCTGACGGGAGCTCAAGGACTGGTTGAAGACTCAAGCATGACTTAGTAGAATATCTCTTCTGTATCCTATTGGGTCTCTTTGCATTGTATAATTTCAGAATTTTCTATTTCCCCAAATATCATTCACAGTTAGAACTATAATTTTGTTTTCCGGTTTTGGAAAAAATCACTTGTTTCTTCCTAATTAACTCCTAGTAACACCTTTTTTTTCTTCTCATCAGGGCTACAAGTTTGAAGATTTGGAAAACAAAATTTCCACACATCACAAGAAACCCCTCTAAACCCTATTAAGAGATCAGATTACCATGCACTGATGAGTATGTACTTGTAAGTAGAAAACAATTTTTAGAAAGATGTGAGCAGGTGAACCTGAATTTTCAAGGGTCCAGGAGTGGGCCCAGGGGTTGTGATCAGTGGCCCAAATTTCAGCAGGAGGCTGTACTCCAGGGGTCGGTGCTGGGTCCAGCACTATTCAGCCCCTGTGTCCATGAGTGGATGACGGAGCAGAGCACTCTCTCAGCAAGTTCACAGGTCAGACAGGATGGGGAAGAGTGGCTTGATACACCAGAGCGTTGTGCCACCATTCAGAGAGATCCTGTTATGCTGAGAAATGGGCAAAGAGGAATCTCATTAGTTTAGACAAGAAGTGCAAAGTCCTGCACCTGTGGAGAAATAACGCAGGCACCAGCACGTGCTGAAGGCTCAGTGGCCTGAAAGCAGTTGGAGCTTTGCAGAAAAAGGCTTTGGGGTTCTGGTGAACAACAAGGTCACCAGGTACCAGCCATGTGCCCTGGGGCCAATGGTATCTTGGACTGCATTAGGAAGAGCACTGCCAGGAGGTCCAGGGAGGGAATCTTTCCTGTGCACTCAGCACTGGCAAGGCCACCACTGGCTGTGTACAGTGCTAAGACTTCCAAGCAGAAAGACTTGGAGCTACTGGAGTGAGTGCATTGTAGAACCACTAAGATGATTAAGGGACTGAGGCATCTTTCACATGAGGTGAGGCTATGAGAGTTGGGGCTGTTCAGCACGGAGAACAGAAGGCTTAGGGGGATCTCATCAGTCTTTATAAATAACTGAAGGGAGGGAATCAAGAGGAGGGATCCAAACTCCGCTCAGTAATGCCCACTGATAGGACAAGAGAAAACAGCCGCAAATTAAAACACGTGAAATTCAATTTGATCGTGCAAAACTGCTTTTTTTTTCTTTTTCTGTGGGGATTCTGAACAGTGGCACAGGTTGCCTACAGATGTTGTGGAGTCTCCATCTTTGGAGATATTCAAGAGCTGCCTGGGCATGGTCTTGGGTACTTGGAGGGGGTTGAACCAGATGATCTCTGGAGGTCCCTTCCAGGTTCAGCTACATTCTTATTTTGTGAAAGGACATCCTATGTTATAAATTATTTGATGCCTTAAAAACAAGTTTCAGCTTCATGCTAGGAACCCATACAAAACTCTGCTGCTGAATGACTCATTTCTTATGCTGAATTATACACTCCCAAAATGTGGGCAGAAGTAATTTTGAAAAAGAGTCTGTTCAGCTGTCACCACATTCTCCTGCGAATGTAAATTAATTCACATTCACAGCATCACACTTCTTTTAGGATGCAATTTAATTGTCATAGTAGTTCTCTTTCTTTTAGGTCTGAGATTTTCTTGCCATGCAAGTTTCAGACCACCACATTAGAAAATGCCCGGCTAAGACTTGCTAGGGTTTATTGCCATGTTGTATTTTGTTAAGGCTGCCTGCATTTACAGCCATGTTTAAAAGCACATGGTCATGCAGCCACAAAAAGACTGGAAACACATAAAGCTCTTTTTGCACAGAGCTGTAAATGTGCTTGTTCCACATGCAATTGTGCGCGCCTGTACTTGAACTCATCTTGTATTCACAAACACAGATTTTGCAAGGAACTAGTGTTCCTTGCTGTGAAAATGCATTTGGATTTTTCAACATGGTACATGTTTCCTTTTCCTGTTTTTAAATACAGTCCTAAGTTAACAAAGTATCAAACTTTTGGATTCAGTGCAGGATGTTTTTCTAAACTACACCAATGAAAGGAAAGATTTGAATCTTTTTCTTATTTTCAGTTCAAATAGCCATTTCAAATGCGGAAATATTGATGAGTCACGTTAGAAAGCATACAAATTTTTTGAAAGTGGTATTCAGCATACACCGCTGGCAGCCAAAGAAACATTTCCACAGACAAGCAGGTCTGTCTGCAGTTAAAGCCAAGATTTTAAATGGGAACTTATTTTTACCTTTTCCTTTTTACATCTTTGAATTATATTGAGATAGCTTCATGAACAATTCTGTTCCACAGCAAACAAAATCTAAGAAAGCCTAAAAGCAAACTCATATGCTTAATGAATTCATTTGAATTTAAAAATCAGACAATAAAAAAAATCAGCACTGGATTATGCAATTTGTTTCCTGGGAACACAATCCTTGGACTTTGTTTTGTCATTTCCTAAATGATGTGTATTCTAACTGTAAATATCTCTACTCTGTCAGTTGATATATAAATACGTCTATTGATCCTCTGTACTGCTAAATATTTTGCGGTTTTATTAATGCAAAATAGAGTTGTTCTATAGCAATTAAGGGCTAAAATCCTGCTTAACAGGAAAACTTCAGGGTTCAAAACTAGAAAAGAAGAAATATGTGCAATGTTTTCTGTATAAAGTTCAACAAATAGCTTGTATCTTACTATAAAGCCAATGATCTGAGCCTACAGGCTACTTTAACTAGGACAGAAGTAGTGCTAGAACATGATTTTCACATTAACCTATGAGGAAAATTAGATTATCTTTAGTCGCATAATGACAGTGGTTTTGTTTCTCATGGTGGAATTCTGATACAATGGCTTAATTATCTTCAAAATCAGCATCTTTGGAGTTCATCTTCTTTGGTTATCATTTCGCTCCATGATTTGAGTTGTTTTCCATTCAGCAGTGAGTGCTGATGGGGTAAATACAATATATTGCTCCAATGGAAAACTATGGAATCTAGTTGTCACCAGTGATATTACAAGCTGCCTTCTGAAGCAGATGTTGGATAATGAATTTCCTGCATTAAGACAGCAGAGTACTGCAACACTCAATTAAAGTTGAAACACCAGATGTATCAGTTATGGAAAAATGCTCATCCATTTAAGACACTGATATGATTAAGCGGGTTTTTGAAGTAGAAGTATGATATAAATCATCATGCATTATCAGTACTTCTCATTCCAACACAGGTACCAAGTCTGATATAAAAACAGTTTATATCTTTCACATTCATCCGGCACAGACCAAGAAGATGCAATAACAAACCAGTTCACCAGTTCCTATTTTGAAATTAATTATATGTATCTAGGGTTGAGTAGTAGCAGAGTCCAGCTCCACAGAAATAACTAATGAAGTTTTCATGACATCACACATTTTTTGCCCAGGTGTACTCTTTCATTCTATACACAGTATACAGCTGTGCTGAGGATTTATCAAGGTTATAGGGTGAAAAGAAAATGGATCTCAAACACACTGCCTTTCAAAATGAAAACTTCATAGTAATTGCTTCCATCTGGCTCACATACACAGATTTTTTTCTTTCTCTCGTTATCACACTAGAAAGGTTTTTTTCAATTGTGTGAACCATTCTGTAACAGACTTATTTTTTTTCATTTAATGAAATAAAAGACTAATTTCTATATGATGTGTAATATGGTAATTATTTTAGAACATATCAAATTTAGTAATATGCATTTCTTATCAGACAAATTCAGTTTTTTCAGTGTCACTCAAGTCTGAATATAATAACATGCTAATGATGTTTTATGCTACTACCCTGCACCACTTAATGTCCACTTAAACTTTCAGATAATAAAATGCTTAAGGAAGAGATTTTCTTCACTGTTTTAGCATTTTTTGCCTATGATTAAGTACACATGATTACACGGTTGCAGTGATTGATGCCAATTCGGCATGAGGACATTTCCTAGCAATTATTTTTCATTAAAGTATTCAATATTACATGTCATCCCTCTAGGCTGAGAATGCAGTGCTATTGAAGAGTTGGAAAACATTAAACAATAAAACCATATATATGTGTGTGTGTGTGTACATATACATACACACATGCATATTTGATTTGATATATAGAGAAAAATACCCATGCATGAAAAGACTTCTGGATGATTTGTGTGTTATTATAGATATGCACTCTTTTAGAGAATTTGTCTTGCCTGCATAGCCTAAAAACAATGACTTTTTGTGATGAACACTGTAACTAAAAGTTATTTTGATCATCTGTTGTGCACTTACATATAAAGCTCACATTCTTCTTTTTGAGTTTTATTTTAGTCTTTGTTTTCTCATTTAGGTTTTTTTGAGTAATTTCTAGCTACACTAACTGGGCACTGCTCTGCCCTGCAACAAGTGAATGGCTCCATGCATATTCTCATTTGTACTATGTAAAGTTGGTACTACAGCTGGAGTTTATTCGCATCTATGCAAATAGAAACTAAGAAAGAAATATAGTTAGGACACATTGACTGACCCTTCTGTTACAAGTTTATTTTTAAAATTGCTTCCAGTTTTGCAGGTATTTAAAATCTCACTAAACATGTAAACAAAGCAAACATTTAACTGAGTAACATGTGGACGTGCAATGTCTGTCTCTGCCTGAAAGTGTAAATTGTATTTGTCTTCAGAATAAAATAGATCTAAAATATGAGAATATTTTATATCTTATATTTTATATCTTTCAGATATGTCTCTTGATACAGGTATTTACCTGAATGTGCAGGAATTTTCTTTCAGAAAGACAGGATAATACTAGATAGAACAAAGACTTTTAGAGATCATCTAAGACAGTCTTTAGCACTAAACTAGACAAGAGAGTCTTGAGTATATTGGAGACCTCAGGGCAGAGAATGTCCTCACATAAGAATAGATAAGTAGTATATGATCTATCAACTTATTTTTTTATTTTACTTCTGGTTTTGATCTTTGCCTGGTTCTTTCTAGTATCACAGGCACATTTAAAATAGATAAATTTGCCCTGTATTTAGTGGTACATCATCTGTGGTGGGTTAGGTGGTTTTCACGTTTTGTTTTTTTATTCTTTTTTCGTTCCTTTAGTACATAAAAATTGGTGGTTTATTCAGTAACAATACAGGAACAGTGTCAGCTATATAGCACACTAGCCATCTAACACAACTAGATTGCTCATTCATCCAGATCTCTTAAATATATCAGCCTGACAGGAAAGGTATGTGAAAGCTTTCAAAGGACAAATTACAAAAATTCAAATACAGTCTAAACTACTGAACACTTCCATGTGATGTCTGTCGGCACTGGCCATAAAGTGACCTTGGCAGATCTATTTACACCAATGTTTTAGATGCACAATTTAACCTGGAGCAAATAAGAAGGTATTTATCACACCAGAGCCTGCATAAGTCATCCCTCTCATTCTTGGACTTTGGCTTCCTCTCAGCAAAGTTCAGAAAACTATCTGGAAAATTTAATAATTACAGTTTCTGTTACTCAAACAGAACAGGTTTGTTACAATGAAGTAAAATGCTATGTCTGCATTCATGGAAATGAATCAGCTGACAAAATATGTTTGCTATAAAGATTTCATAATTGTTTTAGGAAGATTGCCACAGTATGTGGCAACTCACAGGAACAGTCATTAGTATGATAGAGTTGCAACTTATTTATGTTCTACAGTATTGTAATGCTCTTCCTTTGCTTACTTAAACACCTGAACAAGCATACACATGTTTAAAGTCATCCTAAAACACAGATTTCTTGATTTTTACTCTGAGGCTGATGGACTATTCATCATTGTACTAAATGCAGCAGGAGAAGTAGCTGTTTCTTATGTATTCTGTAAGAAGCAACATCATGTGAAAATATTTGTCAGGAAATTTCTGTTCAGTGATACAGAAAAGGTTGAAGTTTAGTTTTCACTACAAATTACATTTATTTTTCTACCTAACAGAAAAATCTGAGGAAAGTAAACCAGGGAAAGTGACATCTGACTTCAGTGAATTCACCTAAGAAAAATAAATCTGGATGCCTTTAACGCAAGTTTGAAGAATGGCATATCAGAAGTTATTATTAAACATTCTTTTAGTAACCATGTAAGGTTGTGCCAGTTCCAGTAATCACTGTCTGGCACATCAAAGAAATCCAGGAGTTATAACTTCTTATTAGAAAAGCAAATGTAACATTTCTTTCCCCTGGAAAGTCAGAGCTCATAATGCAATCTGATTGCTGCAAAGGCATGTGAGTGAAGAAAGGTGTGTTGTTTGAGAATTTCCTTCCCACCCCCATCAAAACATTTATGATAAATCCAGCTAAGAAAATCCAGATGAAAAAAGCACTGTGTCTTCTTTAACTCAGTCATATTCTGTTCTGTTTGTGGAAACTCTGAAACTGCTACCTTTCTAGGACTTGAATTTCTTCCTTAAGTAATTTCCCACTTCTTTGTCCTGGACAGAAAAAAATCTGTTCACCGTACTCAGGCCAAGAAAAATTTGCACTTATATGAACAGAGAAAATGAATTTAGCTTGGAGCTACTGGAGATTATTCAATGGGGAAAGGAGAGACAAAAAACATGGTGGGGATTATATGGAGGGATAGAGAAGACATCAAAATCAGAAAGAGAGGATTCCAGTGAAATCTCCTTGTATTAACAACATGTGCAACCACTTGTACTGGCAGTTTGTTTGCTCTGATTTTTCACATTATCCAGAGGCTATGTGTGTGAAGCTGTGGGTGTGCATTTACAATGGTTAGTGAGTAACCTTGCAATATCTCTGGTGACTCTATCCTCCCATCTCTGCTTCCCATTTATTATGTGGCAGAGGTCTGTGACAACTAGCACAAAGCCTGTGGAAGCACTGTATGTGCTCAGGTCTGCTGCTCCTATCTAAATGCAGTATTAGAGGATACATGTTGTAGTTTTCAACCTTCACAAGGGACTAGAAATCCTAAATACAAACGCTGGTTTAACACATACACATACAAGCAAAAAAAACCCCAAAATAAAATGAAAACAAGGAAACTTTTGTTCATTTTTGGTTTAAAATGCTTTTGCTCACTAATTAAGTTGAACCATGAACAAAATGGTAAGTTACAGTGCTCTTTAATTAGTTTCTTCATTGACAGTGTGCAGAAATAAGTTCCTGCTTGTATATTTATTATCTGTTTACTTGAGTTACTTTATTTAATACATGTTGATGTGAGAGATTTTTAAATAAGGTTGCTAAGAAATTTAATATCCTGAAAAAATACTTTTGGTTAGCCATGTCATTGTTTTGAAAAGCATTACGAACATTAGAAAATCACTGTATGCATCAGATGATGAACAAAATTATTATTATTATTATTATTATTAAACTTGTCACTAAACCTAGAGGCGGTCAATTATAGCTGCTATCCATCTGGCTTTCACTTTTTATTAACATTAGTAAAAGAGAAAAAGACAAAAGCACTGATACTAGGATGCTGCAGCTGCTGTGGTCAATGAGAAAGCACCACTGGCCTCCAAGATGCACAGGCTCCCAAACACCAGTTCGCTTCCCAGGCCTTCTTGAATGCTTGCCCCACCCACTTCTGTGACAAGACAAGGTAACCTACAGATTTCTTTTCTAGTGAAAAAATGTGTTGTTATGGCTGCTGATCTCTGATATATAGGGATTTTTTTCTGCTTCCCCACCTGCCTACTGACGCTGCTGTCCTTCAGCATTTCTGACATCTTAAGAAACAGCCTATTCTTTAAACACACATCTCAGCACAAATTTGTGGAGACTTGCTGTTCTTTCCCTGTTCTGTAGAGCACATCAGTTCTGACAATAACAGGAGCTGGCATGACCCAGGCGTGGAGCAACAAAGAACTAACTTGCTGATGTTGCTTGTGAAGTTGTGCGAGTCCTGATCCTCTGACTATTCAGAGGACACAAGTGCAGTCTCCTGTTTCTCTCCTAAAAGCTGCAAGAAAATGAGGCCAGTGATATCTTGCAGTTGTCAATCAGAACACCACTACTAAATACATTAAAGGGACTGGTATTGATAACAAGTATGTAACTACACTAGGAGATGGAGGCAGGACTAGAAGCCAGACTACATGGAAGGCAGACAAAATACTTATGGCCCATAATTTCGAGCCATCACATGGTAGAATTAAAGCTGAAAGCAAGCATGAATTGTCAAACAAAAAGCTCTGTAGTAAAATGGAGGAGGTAGCTGCCATCCAGTTCTGACAGCTCCCTCCTATAGCCCCTGCAATCACACTGACATGGTGGTGTCTGTGGCCATGACCAGCACTGGGGCTGCGAGCCCTGTGCACTGTAGAAAAGAAAAAGGGCTCTTCCTGAGCTGCAACACATCTGTCTGTCCTATGCCCAGATGGAAAGGGTGTGCAGCCTGTAGTTCGGTGAAATTATCTTGCTATTTATAGCAGCATACAGTGGAATTGTATGACATCCAACAGAGTTATTTAGGCTTACAATAAGGGTAAACAAGACTGAAATCTGGCTATTTGTCTGAAGGTCAAAGAAAGGGCAGGCACTTAAACGCTATGCTAATCAAAGCCCCAAACTATTTAAAATACTAGATGAAGAGTATACATGTATTTACACTGAACATGACTTATGGTCTTTAAAACAGAAGAAAAAACAGAGAGGGAAGAAACAGATGGTGTACCAAACATCAAAAGTGAGTAAACAAGAAGACATAAGGAACAATGCCACCACAAAATCAAGACCTGTCAAGCAAGTACTGACCTTAGCAAAGGCACATTCAGGCAGAAAGGCTCCACAGGCATCTCATAGTGCCATGGGGCGCATTACTGAGACATAGGCTTTGTCAGGATATCACTGTGTCACAGCAGCTCTAGAAGCACCTGTTAGACTATCTGCATCCTCCCCAGCAGCTGCTCTCTGTCACTGCCATTTGTCTGACCTGTCCGTCTGCAACAAGTCTGACCATGGGTTTTAAAAGGCCACAGATGCGTGGGAATAATTTCCCCTTCTTTTTCCAGACACCTGCTCACCCTGTGATCACTCCTTGTTTCTCCTTTCTCAGTTTCACCTTTTTCATCTGGTCTACTTATACCTTCTGGTAATTTTAAATGTCATTCAGCTTTCACTGCTGTTATTCCAATTCCATCTGTTTTCCAATCTTGCCACTCTATTCCAAGAAGACATGATTTTTCTCAGTTGAAAATTAGGGAGTTTTCTAAAAGAAAAAATTAAACTGTTGCGGTGGCCCAGGTTGCCGCGCAGGACGCGGCAACCTCCGTGACTCTGGACTCTGAGATGGCCGTAGCCCAGCCCGCCCCTCGTGAGGGGTCTGCTCCACCGGACTTTAGTTTTTGGACAAATGAAGAAGTTGCGTGGGCAGACCCCGACCCGGACAGTGATGGCGAGGGCGGTGCCGAAGGGCCGGCCACTCCCACGGGCCGCCGCTCACTCTGACTCTCCTCCCCCTGTTCTGGAGTTTTCTTTGGTTACCTGTCAGTTATATGTTAATTTGATGTCAATCCCCTAAATCCTTCCCCTTTCTCCTCCCTTGTTCCCGAACCTTCCCTAGAATTTGTTATCCCATTGGTTGCGTCCTTTAAACCCACCCCTGAGACTGCCCCTGATTGTATCCCATTGGTTTACTTTGTTTATGTAATCCCTTCCTATTGGATCCTAGATTTGTATCCTCCCCTATCCTCCCAACTCCACCTCCCCTTAAAAACCCTTGTAACCCCTCATTCTTGGTCCTTCTGCGTTGGTCCCCTTCAGTGTCCCTAAGTCCACGTCGCTCATCCCGAGGACTGGATAATAAAGGCTCTGGAATTAAACCTTCACAGGAGGTCCCTCTCTCCTTCTCGCTCCCGTCGCCATATATTTTCAGCGGCTACTGTTGCGCCCTTAGAAGAGTTGCAAGGGACAGTGATTAGAGACTCTAGTGGCCAGTGGACGAGGCGACATTAAACATCTTTTCTACCCCATGGCATCTACAATGGACATGGAAGAGTACCATTTTCTGAGATCAGTGAAGTCCCACATACACCACTGTATAGGGTTTGCATGGCCAAGCTTTGTTACAGGCGGGGCTATAGAGGTGGCTTCTGTGAGAAGCTGCCAGAAGATTCCTCCACATCCATCAGAGCCAGTCTGGCAGCTCCAAAGACAGATGTGCTGCTGGTCAAGGCTGGGCCAATTGGAAATGGCGGTAACACCTCTGTGATAACATATTTTAAAAGAAGAAGAAGAAAAAAAGTTATTGCTCAGATGTAATTGTGGCCAGAGCAGAGTGGAGTGAGAATATGTGAGAGGAACAGCTCTGCAGATACCAAGGTCAGTGCAGAAGGAGGGGCAGGAGGTGCTCCAGGTGCCAGAGCTGAGATTTCCCTTCAGCCCATGGAGCAGACCATGGTGAGGCAGCTGTGCCCCTGAGCCCATGGAGATCCACAGGGATGCAGAGATCCATCTGCAGCCCACGGAGGAACCCCATGCTGGAGTAGATGAATGTCTGAGAGGAGTCTGTGACCCGATGGGAGGCCTATGCTGCAGCAGGGTCCTAGCAGGGACCTGCAGACTTGTGGAGAGAGAAGCCCATGCTGAAGTAGTCTTAGCCTATGGACTGAACCCCGGGGAATCCACATGGCAGCAGTTTGTGGAGAACTGTTGCTTGTGAGATGGACTCACATTTGAGATGTTCATGGAGAACTGTCTCCTGTGGGAGGGCCTCATACTGGAGCAGGGGAAGGACTCTTCTCCCTGAGCAGTGGCAGGAACAACCTGTGATGAACTGACCATAACCTCCATTCACCATCTCCCTGCTCTGCTGGGGAAGAGGTAGAGATGGGAAGGAAGGGTGCAGGGAAGGGGTTTTTAAGGCCTTATTTTGCTTCTCATTATCCTGCTCTGATTCTGTTAGTAATAAATTCAATTAATATCTCTAATTCTAGTCTATTTTGCCTGCGGTGGTGTTTGATGAGTGATCTCTCTCTGTCCTTACCTCAACTCATGAACCCTCTGTTATATTTTCTCTCCCTCACCTAGCTGTAGAAGGGAGTGGTAGAGAAGCTTTGGTGGGTGCCTGGCATCCAGCCAGGGTCAACCAACTACAACCACTTATAGTGGAGGATAGTACCACTCCACCACAGGACTTTGAGCTAGAAATATGGCATCCAGCTATTTTATCTTGGATCAGTCATCATGCTTGTAGGAAAGGACAAGTGAAAGGGAATGTAAAAGAGTAAAGGTTCCTGAGGATAGCTTAATATTAGCAATCTTTCTAAAGACTCCTTTTCCTAATGCTTGCTTTATTCTTCTATAAAGATTTGTCCATTTTTGTCTCCTGGGAAAACAGTGGACACCATAAAGATAATGTTGTTTCTGTTCAGTACAACCTTCTCATCTTTACAAAAGAATAGCTTTTTTCCTCAAGATGATGGATAAATGACCTGCCAATAGTCAACCTGTTGTTAGGCCTATACTCTTGGGCTACAAGCATTTCATGAAGTCTATTATTTTCAGTATAGTCATCTGTCTGGTTTTTTTCATAGGTATCATTCTTTTTTTCCTGCCTAGGTGGGTCATATGTATCATCATCATCATCATTACCTGCTGTGCTTGTTTGATCTAGTCTGTCCATGGACATTGTTTCTTACCAAAGAACCTTTGCTGCATTTCAGCAACTGAAGATTATGATAATCTACATATCTTTACATATATTGCAGCATATTGACGAATGAAGCAACATTTCAAGAGGCACTGCTTATTTTAGTATCTCAAACACAATATACTATAGTCAATAGTGGTCCCTGTCCTCCTTGAAAACTATTAATGCAAGACTGACGACAGAATTGTAAGTCATACAAAGAAAGGAATTAAGCATAATATTCAGTTTCTTACTCTCTTTCCTCTTAAGATGACACTTTCTGAGTTGTTACCACAGATTCTTTTCTCAAAATTAGAGAAAGCAAAAAATCATTAGTTAACAAAGATCTTTCTCATACATTTATTAGTTGCAGCTTCTTCATTATCAGTTGAGGTCAACAGACTGAACAAGTGGATCATATTACCCACTTAAAAAGCTTTTTATATTTCAAGCTCTTATACCTAATTTATCCTCAAACTCCCTATGAAATAGGCACAGTAATTAAGTATGATTATGCTGATTTTCCTAATTAGGTAGCAAGTGGCATCAATGTTAAATATATTCCATAAGTTTATACAGTGAATCAAAAGGAGAAATTCCTACCATTCCACAACGTTTGACAACAAGTTCATGGGCATCTGGGAAGTTACCTACAAGTTCATGGGGAGCTGACTTGGCTTTTCTTTATGAAGAACATATATGGACATCAGGACTAAAAGAGATAAACCAGCATCACCATTAGCATCCCCTTAACATGCCAAAATTTGCTAATCATGTGACACAGAACCTCTTTGGCACTGTGCCACTCTTTCCTCTATCCAAACCATCTATCTGATCCGTTCAAAATGCACTAAAACATTTACCCCAGTATAAGCAAAATGCAAAAGCTGGTGAAGTTTAAACATATGTAACACATGCACAAATGCAAAATGCATTCTTTTATTCCTACTAATTATTACAGCAGCCTTTTTTCCCCTTTTTTTTTAGCATACTTATAAAAGTAAGTACTAAGAGGCTTGAAACAGAAAGAGGAATCCACTCACAGAAGCACAGCTTAAGCATCATTTTCTGCATTGAACATTGGGTCAAATATATCATTAGCATAATTGCAGAACA
Source organism: Dasyornis broadbenti (assembly GCA_013397935.1). NCBI lineage: Eukaryota > Metazoa > Chordata > Aves > Passeriformes > Dasyornithidae > Dasyornis > Dasyornis broadbenti. The sequence continues at coordinate 244,188 of VZRN01001094.1, read as the reverse complement.
GCCAGTGAAGCTTTCACAAGTATAAGTAACAGGATAAAGAGCAGGTACATTATTTATAAATTAATTTCCCCTGGCCCTGAAAAAAAAAGAATAATCATAAAGGGCTCATTTTTCTCTTCTTTATTCAATCGTATCAGTTAAAATATCAGTTTACAAAGCACATAAAGTTTCAATTGGATCCAACAGAAATAGCAATCATTGCTTGCTCTCTTGGACTTTTACTCCCTGGTTTCTATTATCCCATTAGTAGGTCTTAAAGCCAACCTGTGTTTCCAGACTTGAGCTTTACAGGGAAACTCTTCCAGATCTCACACTGGTGAATTCTGGGAGGTTGTCATCCAATTCACACATTAGTCACATGTATCACAGAGATGAACACAGAAAATTTTCTTTCTCAAGAGGAGGAAAAAGAGCATATCTAACATCTCAGTAAAGTGCAGAAACGAATAAACCATTTTTCACAGAAGAAATTATCATCCTATTTTCTACAGTTCTATGTTTTCTTTTTAAACAAAGGTATGAGCTAGCCATTTGTTAAAGAAATGAACAATCAGGAAAAAAGTTTTGAAACATTTGAATCCTAATTTGTTACATCAGATATTTCAAATTATTCAAGAGAGATGAGTGACTGAGTTACAAGGCTGAGTTGAAGAGACAAATTGAAAGTAAGGTTCTTATTTTTAATGGCACATCCTAGACAAATGATTCCAGTTATGTTACTGTATGATACAATAAATGATGAAAAGAAAAATCAATTTTGATAGCATTATTAGTCTCACTTCTATGAAGACATCAACTTCCTCTATTAAGCTGCACAAGTTAGAGACCAAAGAAGCTGAGGACACATGCTATTAATCACCAAAACCCAAGCTAAGCATCTTCAAACTCAATTCCCGAAAGTCTTCATTCCCTTCGTGGTCAGTATAGTGATGAGAAGTTTAAATTGCACATCTGCGTAACTCAAACAGATCTGCTTTCTTTGGGGATAGTGAAGGAAGAGAAGGAGGAGAAGGGGAAGAAGAAGGGTTGAGTGTCTAATGGGTATCACCTGGTGATGGGATCTATCTGCACCCCAATTCTAGCTTTAACCTCTTCTTCTGGCAGAGGGGGTTTGGTCCCCTGGGGGAGGTGGTGAGACTGCTGCCACACAGCTCTTGCCACTGGGTGTCTGTGTCCCAGTGTGCAAAGGAGGATGTTTACCTCTGCTGCTCTCTAGCTGTCTTTAATGAACTGTGGAAGAGAAGACAGGAGCTTGGTGTTAGGGCATTCAGAGGAACCACCTGCTCTGGTTTTAATACCATTATATCAGTGGTCTTTGTCTTAAGGTCTAAAACATGGACATTCCAGTTTCTCTGTTGAGATCCTATTCATTATTTTCATCATCAGTCATTGTGACTGAAAAGTTATCCATACGATTTTTCTCACATGAAAAACCTTTGTTCACAGGTAAGAAAAACACTGTAAACAAGAAGCTCTTGGCTTTTGTTTGGTAGTCAATCCTTTTCTGTACCTACCTAATCTCTTTCAAAGGTATCTAACATCCGTCAGAGGTAATTTTTAGCCTTACTTCAGAAACACTTCTGAAGACAACATGTCCTTAGCTTCAGAATGTTCTAATTAAACAGACAGGCGTGGAATTTCAGAAACATCTCCTGGGGCCAGTATGATTTTAGACTGCCCTATAGAGCAGAAATCCACCTGCAGCACCTGGAAGGACCCACACTGGAGCAGGGAGAGTGTGAGAGTTCTCCCACTAAGGACGAAGGAACAGCAGGAACAAAAGGTGAAGAAAACTGACCATGAATCCCATTCCCCATCCCTCTCCCACCACTGGGGGGAGGAGGAAGAGAGTTCTGGAGTGAAGTTGAGTCCAAGAATAAGGGGTGTGTGTGTGTGTGTGTGTGTGTGTGTGGGTGTGGGTGTGTGTGTGTGGGTGTGTGTGTTTTAAGATTTGGTTTTTATTTCTCACTATCCTACTCTGATTTGACTGGTAATAAATTAAACTAATTTCCCCCAAGTCAAGCCTGTTTTGCTCATCATACTAACTGCTGAGTGATCTCTCCCCGCCTTTATCCAGACCCAGGAGCCTTTTGTTGTATTTTCTCTTCCCTGTCCAGCTGAGGGTCAATCCTGCCAACACAATACTGTATAGACCAAGGCAATTGATGAGGTGGACAGTGGATGGGGAAGAGTTTCTGCTGACAATACAACTTTTCTTCCCTTCATACAAATATACAGGGAGAAACTGTAACCCCATTAAAAAATCAAAAGTACTACAAAAAGAAGAATAAGTTTTATTTAAATTATTTTAAGAATGCCAACTTTGTCCTTATGAGTATGTCTTCTGAATTTCTCCTCAAAAAGCTTGTCATTTAGGCACAAACATTTCACTCAGACTCACCACTGGGCAATAGCAGTACCAAGAAAATATACAGATTATTCTAATTAAGTTAGCCAATAATGCTAACAATTAGTCATTTAGATCACTGCTGCTTGATAACGGACTGTAATTTTTCTGATAAAACTGTAAAACATGCAGCTTTATGGACAGAGCAACCACAGGTTAAGCAGGTCTGGTATTGGTTAATAAAATCTGAAAATAATTAGAAAAAAATATTCTCCATGCCCTATTTCTTTTGGCACAAAAATGCAGGAAGATTAGTCTGTGTAGTTAGTGCCAAGCTGGACAGATTTGAATGCTCCTTCCAAAATGAGGTATGGAGTTTATGACAACCATCTGCTGAGATCTCTACCCGATCCTGCCCAAGTGAAATTAAAATATTGATCAAAACAGTTTCTTTGCAATACTGGAAAATATAACAGTAGATTTGTTACCTACACTTGCATATTACAATGTCTACCTTTTTTTTATAAATTATAGATGATAAAACAAGACTTTTCTACACGCAAGATCAAATCTTCCCTTTTCCTTTCAGTCTTCTAGAACATTGAAAACCATAGACACCAAACCTGAGAGGAAGGCAGAGCTAGCTCTAAAATTGTAACTACAATCCTGGCTTTTTCCTGGTTTATCTGATCTCGAAAGCAACAAAACTTCGTAAGTTTCCTTTTCTTTTTTTTTTTTTTCCCAAAGTTTGCTTGAGCGCAGGTTTTTCTTTTGGCAGTAATTCACAACCTATGCAGGCTTAAATGGTACAAACTCTTCTGCTTGGTTTCTGAACGCCAGGACTACCTTCACTGCAGTGCTGTGAGAGGCTCTGCATTATATATCACACATGCCCAGTACACCCTTTCGGCACCAGGTGTCTCATAAAATGTATCTGTTGGTGTTCTCTCCTCAAACTGCAAAAAGAGCAAACTGCAAAAGAGGAAACACCATAGCTGAAGCCACAGCTTCCCTGCTAGAGCTTCTGCCCTGGGAATCTAAGATCAGCTTGCTCCATGGAATTCAGAACCACATTATCTCGATATGACTGTGAGTCATCAATCCCTATCCTAGGAGATCAGTAGAATAGTATGGAGGAGTGAAGGCACATACCACCCTTTCTGTTGTGCTAATACAACGCACAGGTAAGAATTTATTACCCCCTAAGCTGAGGACTACTCTCTGGGTATGTGTTTTAATCTCAGGATTTAATGTTTGACAACCTTAGCTAAAAGTTAATTCTTATCCTTGTCAATTAGAATTTATTACAATTCCTTGACAAGAGAATTCCTGTACTCTGGTTTATGCTTTCATGGTTTTTTATATATTTATATTTAATAATAAGGCCAGAGTGGAAGAGTCAGCCTACCAAAACTCCTGGCTTCGTTGTCTTGTTAGAGTTTCTTTTTCTTTTCATTTGGGCAATACTTTCAGTTTCTCTAAGCTTGAAATACAGCAAGTAGAATAATGAAATACCTATCTGTATTTCCAGACTACTAGACGTCTCTCACAGTTCTCTACAAGCAGCCAGGGGTGAAGCTCTCCCAATGTGGCATGGCTACAGAATACAAGTATCAGTTAATATTTGTTGTACTAAAATGATAAAAGAGAAGTTATATTTCTTTTAATTTTGCCTAAGTAGTTTAATAACTATGAGTATGGCCAATGAATGAAAATGTATTTAAGAATTGCCAGAGAAGAGAGTGGAGAAGTTACTCACTGACAAGAGAGAACTGCATACCCCTACAGTTCATCCTTACAATTACTCGACTCAGCTCTCCCCAAGGTATTTCACATCTGACAGCAGTGTTTTGACAACATTGTAAATATATAGGATGACTTCTGTACGTTCTCTGTAGTCTTAAATGCCAGATGTAAGAATTTTACACTAATCTAAAATTGCTAAAACAAATATTAATATATATTTAGAAAAGTACACAGTAAATATTGAAGAGGATAAGACTGAGGTTTACAAAAATAATGAAATTATTTGACCATGTATAAACTGAATAAGGAACTGCAATACAACAAATCTCTCCACTTCCCCTGCCCACACCCCCAACCCGAGTAGCAGATGGCAGTCCATTAATCTAGCAGGAGTGAGGTTTAACAGGTGAAAGAAAATATTCTACAGAACAAGTAGGGAATTTCTGCAGCTTTTCTTCACAGAAACACACAGAGGTAGGTGGTATCTGTGTATTAAAAATGGGTAAGGTCATAACCAACTGCTACAATTTGGGGTTGTCATTAATAACGCTCTGCTGAAATCTGGACTGGCTTATTTCTTTCAGGATGCTGACAAAAATTCAAAACAGTACTGCTTGTAACTGAGCATAGAAATTATTTAACTTGCAGTTCTTCTGCTACTTCAACATAACAGCATCTTCACAAGCTACAAACAAAAAAATACAATAAATTTAATATCTCTAATTTCAATTTTGCCATATACTATTTTTATAGTTCTTTTACAAGGCATGCAGATTGTTTTCAAAAGACCAGTCAACACTGGCCTGGGGACAGAGATTACCTGCATTACTCTTCAACTGTTAATTCCCATGAAGTTATAATTGGCATGTTTGCATGCTGAGTGTTTTCCTATTGATGGTACTACTCAAAAGAAAAAAAATTCAGTGCAATTAAAACCAGGAAAGTCTCCAGGTTTCTATGAGGCTTTTCTTCTTGAGCACTGGAATTCCCTATCATGCCTTCAGAAGTTTTTATTTCAAGCATTATTCTTTATCTTTCAAAGGCTTTTCTACTATTTCCCTTGACTTTCTTTGCAATGTGCTCAATTTCTTGGAAGAGGCAGGACTTTCAAACACTGATGTGTTCTAACAGCCTATATAACAGTGAGAAGAAAGAAAAAATTTCAAAATACCATATTTCTACAATTTTCTATATGAACAAAAGTAAAATTTGCGTTGGCCCTGAATACAAAAAGCAATTAATGAGTGGAACTGGGTTTTTGTTAATGATAAATTGTGTGCTCACAGCTAGGAGAAACATTTCCATTTTAAATTGCCTTGCACAGTTTACTTGCAGAAACTATGTCCCAAAGGATATGGGTGCTTGCTAATCCTTGTCATCTCAATTCCTGAAATCCTGGCTTTGCAATTTTGTCTTTTGGTATTTACACTTTCAAGCATTGTCATCAGTATAACTATACAACACATTCAGTCAACAGAAAATTAAGTAAAACATATTTTGCTTCGTTTATCTTCAAAACATACAAAGGTAAATCTGAGTTGAACATTGATCCCTCACTGCTGATGATCATACATGTCAATCCATAATACTTGACCAAAGTGTGCTATTTCCAATTTGGATTGTGTGTATTCTCAAAGATCTAAGGAACTGAAATTGTAAGCAAATCTTGAGAGCTAGCAAAATCTCAAGAACAAACATGAATGAAAATACTTTATCTCAGCTTCAAGAGAGTGACAAGGGTGTGGTTCAGCTGTTTTCAAATTATGTGGCAGTGCTGAAGGACTACTCCACAGAATTATATTTTTTTTTTTGTAATACTACCTTACTCAATATATCCCAAGTGCATCTGACAGAAAAGTTACAGCATACAAGACAGAAAATGAAAATTTCATTGTGACAGAAAAATTTTTCACTTGGGAAACGTTTTCAAGTTTTTTTATTCCCAGCTGGCTTGAGAGAATTATAAGTTATCAGAAACCTCTTATGATACTATCTATTGTTAATGTTTTTAGTATCTCCCACAGTAAAAACTGTAAAAGCAATCAAGCTACTGACATTTTCTTTCCAGTTTCACTACAGCTTTTATCTGATTAAAACATAAATAGAGATACCTAAGCCACCCAGAAAAGATAAAAACGACTTTTCTTTTTTTTTTCCTTTGTGAGTCTGCATACCTCCTGGTTCTCTTGGTTATCAGTTTTGCACAATAATGTCCGTTTGTTGTATGCTACATTTTTAATACTTTAGAATTGATAGGTTAGCTTTTTCTGCCTTAGTGTGGGGATTATTTCTTGTATATAGGTCTCCTGATACTGACTCCTCTCAGCTTGGTCATGGACAGATTGCCATAAATAAAGATCCTTGAAAAGGTTCATTCAAAAAGGGGAACAATTAGAGCTGCTGAAAGAAGTAGAGCTTACTCAGGCATCCAGGAGAGCTCTTTCTGGCCGGCAAGGCCTCCTGATACCCATCACACACATCTCGGAATGAAAGTTGAGGGTCTACGTGCTTTGTCCTGACACTATTTTGGAAACCTGGTTGTTGTGAACGACATACGAATGACATATGTGATTATGAACAGCCACTGTGAAAACCTCTGTACCACAGAAAACTCTATGCATATTTATCAAGTGCTAGCATATTTAGGTCATACTTCTGCCAAATCAGGGAGCAGGATGAATACCTGCAATATCTTATTCAGAACTGAACATCAAGTTTGCTTGATTTTAAGCCTGTGTTGAGTAAGTAAGTGAGGGTAACAAGCCATACAAAGCTTCAGAAAGAGTCTCAACATTTTTTGACAAGGAAGTGTAGGCGAGTTGAGGCAAATCATTTAAGATGTCACGACAAGGCACAGAAAATGTCTGGGTGCAGAACTGTATTTACATACTCTATTCCCAACTGACAACATATCCACAGAAGAACTTTGCTCTCTACCTGTAACTGATTCACCTCTTTCTCCTTTCCTAAATGTTCCTGGGTAGTCAAGGTTTGAGATTCTTGGACAGAAATAAATATAACCTTATTAATTAGTAGACTCAGCTATGTAATATTACAAAGGCAACTCTACTCACAGTATAATCTAATAAAACGAATGAGCTATCTTAGGCTTTTAAATTCAAGTGCTCCCCCACCTCCCAACAACTGCTATCATCTTGTTTAATGTATGTGATGTAAAGTATCACGGTCATGCACAACTTGGAGGTAACTCAGTTTCACATTTATTAGCAGGTCACAAACCCAGGAGCACACACCCAGAGAAGGCCTCTGTCAACAAACTAAATTGTACGTTGAAGCAATCACCAAAGTGACTAAGTGCTGAATATAATCTGAATGTGTCTTGTGTGGCAGAGAACACACTTTTTCAGACACATTCTGTGCATAACTCTGTGTCCAAAGAGATTAAAAAAATCTGGCTCCACATCTCATCTCTCGAGACTCTGCCAAAGATCTGAGATCAAGAAGCAGTGGCAGATTTCACCAAAGTACTAACTCATTGCTGTGTCACACCTCAATGAAATCTTCAGCCCAACACAGGACATACAAACACCTTGTTGACTTTCTTTATAAATAACACTTTCTCAGGAAGTTTTGCAGAAATTCCTTATTTCAGTGGCTCAACTGACATTTAAGCCTGCACCGAACTAGAACAAAAGCACAAATCTGGACATTCACTACCTGAGAAAGCTACACATAAACCAAAATTTTTGAAAATTATTAAGGTAACAAAATAAAAATTATCCTTTATTAGTGAAGGCTGTACTAGTACACTTCACTTAATCAGGACACAGATAATTAGGAAATCTGGTTAATTAGGACTTTTCCTAGGAAGCTGAATTAAACCAAATGAGTTTTGACTGGCAAGGGACAATGGTTAATTGGGATGATAATTCCACTTAATTGGTATTCCTCCAAGCAGTTAAGTGGTCTGTGAGGCTCAGAGGCTAATAACAGCCTTTCTTTCCTCAACAGACCTGTGCCTGTCCAAAATAAGTAAACCAATATGGTTTTAATGCCCCCATGTACACATGAAGCATCACTCAAAAGTTTACTCTATTCAAGAGGTCATCATCATAGAATTTTTAAGGAAATTGGAAGTGCTAAATTTTCTCCAAATATGTTTCAACTCCGAGTAAGGAGATAAAAGACCTAATTTTTACCCTTGGTGCTGAAATACTTTATTGCCAAAGTTTCTCTCAGCCATTGGATTCCAAAATAAACAAACAAACAAACAAACAAAACAAAAAAACCCCAAACAAACAAACCCCCAAAACCACACCACCACCACCAAAACCCCAACAACAACAGAAAACTGAAAACCTAAAAAACCAAACAAACAAACAAAACAAAAAAACAACAAAAAAAACAAAAAAACAAAAAAACAAAAAAAAAAACCACCCACAGCAAAAGAAGAAAATCTAGTACTTCTAGTACAAAATTGCATTTACCATTCGCAGTTATCTAAATCCAGTCTTGCTGACCCCAACATAAAAGCCCCACGGGAACACTCCCAAACCCTTGGTCTCAGTTTCCTGTTCAGCACCTTTCTCAGCACTGGCTGCTGTGTTTTGGATCCCTCCCAGCCACCAGCCCCCATCCTACCCAGCACACTTTTGTACTGCAAGCCTGACTCAAGTGCCTTGACTATTTGGTTCATAAGGCAGCACGATGGGTTTACTCCTGCTACACAATGGTATTTGGGAGAGGTAAGATGCACAAACTGTGATGTTCATGTCAAGAAGTTAAAGTTTTGCTTTTCCTTGAGGAAAACAGTATTTTGAGTCTCCCCTTGATCAAGAAATGAGTTCTCATAAAGCTTTAAGACATCTTTATAATCTGTACTCCTTCTATTGATTTTTTTTTTATTTCAAAGTTTCTGAAACAGATGTTACATCTGCATTAGCCACATTTCTTTTTAAAAAGAGGTGAATAATACATTTCTTATCATTTTCCCCTGACTATACCATCGCAAAATGCTTAATGTAAAATAATTTTTAAAAAAGATAAAGACAATGGCAAGCTAGACAAGCATTAGCATAAACTCCAGCTTTTCCTGGAGCTTAGGAACTAACAGTGGAAAGTCAGAGAAAACCAGTAAAGCAATCACCAAATATCTGAAAATTAATACTCTGCAATGTGCATTTATCACACTGAAGAAAGTTATGAAATTATTAAGAGTAAATGTTCAATATTTAATCAGTGTTAGACTTTAGTTAAACAGAAAATCTTTAATTTGATTCACTGATAACCCAGTGCTGATATAAAATCTTACAATATCAGCAACTGTACACATCTCTGTACATGAAGGGAGATATCATTTTTACAATATTCATTTGTTTAATTTGGACAACTCTGTACTGGCCAATCATCATCTACAAGATATTTCTACATTCCTTTGATAAGTGCAGTTTTACAATTTGAGCCAGTGTATTACTATGCCACTGCCTGGCTCTGCCAGTTCAAGATCTAGGTATTTTAAAAATTATTCTTATAGACTGTTACGGAGTTTGCGGGGACATGGATGTGGGGACAGGTTTCCTATAACGTACCTTACTTCTTTTCAGGGAGGGAGGAAATAGGAATCTTTTCCAAACCTCAGGCACACAAACTTCATGAAAATGAAATGTCATTAGCAGCACTCTCAGTATTTCCTGAGGATATAATCTCCAAATCAAGCTTTCTAACTAGAAAAGAGACTGTTTAGTTGTTCAGTAATTTATATTTATGGCCTTAGAATGTTTAAATTCAACTAGCAATTTGACAAAAGGAGAATAAACTTAAGCAAACCCTATTAAAGTAATGAGAAAAAGGAATGCTTTTTATTAAAATACATGCTTCATAGCAATATCAAGCTCCATCTTTCCTAACTTAACCTTGAAGAAAATAAATTACTTCTCTGATTTTAATTCAACAAGTAGCTCTCCACTAAAATATCTCAGCCCTAAGATATCTAAAGCCTTGCAGGGGATCTTGTCTCCATCTGCAGATCTATTCTTTGTAATGCTGACTGCTCCTCTGAGCATGGTGAGAGCTCTTCAAAGCATGAAGAAAGTATTGTAAAAGAGCCCTGACTTCTGGGCTGTTTATCAGTGCTACTACATGTGCCCATGGACACCTTTATCTCTTATTCATACACATAAACCTGGAAACGCTTTCCGGCTTTACACAACTCATGGTAAAGATCCAACACAAATGAAAGCAAGTCTTGCAACATAATCCCATGGTCTCAGTCTGGTAACACCAATCCTGGAAGAATTTGTACCCAGTGGAACTTTGCATTTAACCAGCTGCAACAAAAATTTTGGTATGATCCCAAGTTAAAATGTCATTTAGTTATTCTCCTTCTTCTCCAGTTTAACTTACTTCCCACAAACTACAAGTAACACCAGGTAGCTTTAAACTGTTAATATTGCTTGGAATTGACTAATTTTCTTACTATTTTCCCCAGACTCAGTGAAGAAGTCAGAATTGCTGTTGCCAAAATGCAGTGAGACTCTAGTTTGAGAAGTAAAAATAAAAGACCACTATGGAAGGTTTGGGCAAGAATAAATATATATGAAAACACAACAAAGATGATCACTGAACCTCTGAGAAGACCTTGTAATCAAACTGTCATTCCCAGGAGGAGGAGTCCCAGCTAAATCAGTCCCAGGAGTCTTACAAAGTCAAGTGCACTAACTCACAAGAGAGTTCATCTCTTGTTCTCTAAAACCATTTTAAAATGATGTCTATGGAAAGAAATAAAAAGTGCAATTTAGTGTATTTTTCTCTGAGTCATCCAGTATTTTCTACTGTGTTTGCTCTTTTCTGCCAACTGTGCCTATTCCTGACTCTTCACCATCCCTGCAGTTCTAACCTTCTCCCAATACCTGACTTCACTCAAGAAAATATGGCAACTACTGTGTGCTTTTGTTGGTTTTAATTTTTTAATTTTAGTATGGAAATTTTACAGCTAGGGCCAGTTATTTCTCAACCAACATGCATGAAAAGATAATATTGTCATGATGGCCCTTCTCACAATATCTTTGCAGGTATTGTGACATTTTTAATAGCACTGTACAAAAAATCAAGTGGGAAATTTAACCCTAGCTGGCCTGTCAATCTCAGTGAAATTAAAGCTATTAATATTTTATCAAAAGGGTGAACATGGTGTAATAAGTAATCATAATTTCTCTTTGAAATCAAGAACATTCACATCAATATATTAAAGGCAATGTGTAATTTCTACATGGCATTTACCAGTTATTGCATATGTTCTCCTAGATAATGCTTCCATCACATTTAAAATGAAAAATATGAAAATAAACAATATAAAAATTGTTTTCTCATATACTTTGGAATTAATTTTTCATAACTAAAATAATAGAAATATTTATGGTAGTCTTCATTTAAAAGCTACTTTTTCTGAAAATGTAAACAAAAATCAAGGCATCTAAATTTCTTATAGCTGCTGCAACCACAGATAGTATCTTTCTACTGCTACTCAATTTTTAAAATTCATTTAAATTAATTGAATTTTCATTATTTATTCCCCTTGGTTTTCTTTAACTTTCCCATTCTGTTATTTTTACTTTTTCCATTCTTTTCTCCTTTATATGTGGTCTCATCTACAGATGGGGCAAACACCAGCTTAGAGGATCTAAGGAAGAACTCACTGGTGGGATCTAGCAACTGGCACACAGTATGTAAAGGTATCCAAAAAAGGGGGCAGAAAAGATCCTTCTTTTAAGCGCTACCAAATGGGGGAAGAGGAGATAGGAAGATGCTAATTTACTGCAAGGACAATGTTCATAAGAGTAAATTCAGTTCTTTGATAACAGAGAGCTTTATTCAGGCAAATGATGGAGTATTGGTGTGCATGTGTTACAGACCACTTCATCTGTGCAAGAAAACAAAATATTCTTTCTGTTCTTTTTACATAGGGAAAAAAAATGTATAATGGGACTGACTTTGTCTTGGGACTATCTGATAGATATCCTAACATGTAACTGCAACAAAACTATACTGTTGCTAAAAGAGGCCAGGTTGCAATTGCTGTTGAGGAGCATCCTACAGGCTATCCTCATAACCCAAATGCCAAAGATACTAAAAAAGTGGCACTGGGAAATAAGATATTTAGGTTAAATGCCTCTTTCTGAACAAAAAGAATGTAAAAATGACAGTAAGAAGGATGTACAAGTATTTTTTAAATGTGGGTGACTGATAATGGAAGCACAACACATCAGTGAAATGAGAGTGATTGGTACAATTAGGGGCAACACACAGGCACATGGAAATACAATATGATTACTCCTTGCAATTCTCCTCTGCCGTATTCCAAAAGGTAGGCAAGAGTTATGTTTCTAGATGAAATTGTAAAGATTGTTACAGAAAACAGTAAGACAGACATTTAACTCATGTCCTGGTTCCGTACTTGCACTGAAAATGGAAGTGTTATTTATCCCACCAGATATGTATAGAAAGATTTTCCTCTCTAATAGAATGGGACATGAGACTGTTTCTGCTGTATGTTATCATTTCCAGATTAGGCACCTCACCTGAACTTTTTATCAGTTAATGTCTAGATTTAAACCCTATGTTAAATCACCAGGGATTATACTGAATGATTTGCAAAGTGGTACGGTGGAGGTTGATTGTTTTTTGGAGGTTTTTTGGAGGGAAATCAAAATGCAGAGCAGTGACCTCAGAAACCACTTCCTGGTTCAACAAGCTCTCTCTTGATTTTCTCTTTGCAAGTTCTGGGTATACTGAACTGCCTACATTATTCCATCATGCTCCATACATACCTGAAGAAGCTGTGTGTAAGTCGCTTAGAAGGGACAAGAAGCTTTTCTGACCCCAATACAATACTGAGTAGATGCATTCTTTCCTGTCTTTGTAACTATTTTTCCTAGAAATACTTGTGAGCCACAAGAAACCTGCTACCCTTAGAGACAGTATACCAGTCAGTTTATGACAGTAGAGAAAAACCTCTCAGCTGTGTCACATAATGCTTTATCCCTGCACACAGCAGGAAAGTTGCCAGATTTAGTAACAAAAAGGGATTTCCTCCCTTCCTGATTTTTAGTCTCTGATCACACTGGTTGGAAATATGGATTTTTCCGCAAATAAAAGTCCTCAGCTGCTCGTTCAGGTAGTTTTCTTCACCTGCTGCGCATGCCAGGCAGTATCAGAGCCCTTGCACAGAACAGCTGGATGACCTAAGAGCAGGATGCATAACTAAATCTGGTGGTCTCAGTGTAAGGGTAGCTGGAAGAAATCTAACAGGCTAACAATATAGAATAATAGACCACACTATATTATAGCAATATACTTTCTAGTAAGTACAGAGATATTATATGAAACTCGATACATGCACTAAAATAATACATAACAATATACACAAAATCAAGGTAGATTCTCTGTTCCTGCTGGCTTTAAACTACATAAAATCATTTCTAGCTCAGACATAATTAAAGACCTGAAGTACAAGTTGAGATTTAATTGATATACCATATATATAGCCTTTAACTATGGCTGGATACAGTACTTTAAATAAAAACAGACTAGGGTTTGGCAGAAAATGAGATACATTCAGATTTTGTTTGTTTCCCATTTTAATACTAAGGATATGACTCAGACAATTTGAATTGTGACACAGAAGAAATTATTTTTTTAAGTGATATTGCAATACATGATTACACTACAAAACAAAACGGGCTTTTGCAATACAGCAGAAGTATGATTTCTGACCAAGCAAAAAGCTGAGCTCTGACAGAAGACTGATTAACCAAATTAAAGAAAAGTTCTCTTTAAACATACTGCAACATATTCACACTGTTTGGGAGACAGATGGAGATGGTAAAACCACATTCTTGCGCAGATATGCAATAGCATATCAGGGATTCATCCCATTGTATGAGATGAATCACACACTGCACCACACGATATATGGTAGTCAAGCAGACTGTCAAGATTCCCATTGCACAAAGACTTTTTCAGAGCCTTGTATCACCTCCGTCTTTAACCGCGCCTTCAGTCTGGTATGCAAGCTCCTACTCTGGATGCAGCTCGTTTTACAGACTGACATAAATCTACTAAGTGCTTTTCAAAGCAAAATACAAGTGCAGACCAGCCAATAGCCAAGGCACTTTCTGATGTGTTTACAGGCAGAAAAGAAATATCAATCCCAATCAGAACAAAATCTTTATTTAATTTAGCATTGGTTTCTTTCACCAATTTTTAACTGATCAGTTTAAGGGTAATGACTGGGCAGAGATAACAGGTGTTTATCCTGTGATTTACCATGATGTTACACATACAATTCCCCTTTTTGACATTGAGGGGATTCTCTTAGCCTTTCTGAGATAATAGATCTGGTTTCCCAAAACCACTGTAACTACAGTTATTTTACAGCTCTTGATTGCTTTTCTCCATCTGTTTTAACTCAGTGGCCCATGTGTGTTTGGCACCTAAGGAAATCCTAAGGAAATCCATGAGTCTAGGGACTCATGACTAGATTAAAACAATGCAAGAATATGTCTTTAGAACAAGGTGTGATTTGTTCACTTCCTCAAAAGCACTAATGATGTAAAGCAAATAATGAAAATAACAAGCAGCTATCAAATCTTACTCTAAAAGCAACTTTTTTTTTTCTCTGCAAAGTTCTCTATGACCTTTTGAAGCCCATATTGGTTGGGGAAAAAAAATCACCTTTTGCCTGTGTTTTTCTGACAGCTATTCCACTGACAACTCTTGGACAGTATACGTCTTTTCATCATGTCTAATCAGAATCTTAGAGCCCAGATTTAACTACTGTTCAATGTCTTATTTTTGAATTTTAACAGTTTATAAAAGTAAATTTACAATCAAAAGAAAAATTCTGGAAAATAAGACTTTTCCATTGTTTTCAGTTCCTTCTTGTACTGACCTGCTCAGGCTTAACTACGTGGTAAGTATCCATTATAAACAGACATGTTATGCATGTACCTTAAACAGAAATAAACATAGGTCTTGCTGAGCTTGTCTGCTTGCAAGAATTTCTCACTTCCTCCAATCTGGCTGTAAAAACTCTGATTTTCAACAGCGCTGTAACTGTGTTGTTACTCACTGGGTTATTCACAAGTTACACCAACATGGAAATAATGCAGCAATTGAGTTGGCGTCCAACAGACACAAACTTTGTTCTAGCATGTCTAAAGGGAGAGAGTTCAAATGTCACTGCTGCCAAATATTTCCTTCCCAACTATTTGATTAAATACAGAATTTTTTATTTTATGAACTTGATTGCCATTAATCTGTATTTTGCATATTTCCTAATTTTTACACAGTCATTGTTCACAAGTTTTTGCCATCCCTTCATTGCTGAGGTTGGACCAAAACCATATTAAACTAAAGTTGGGGTTTTTTTAATATTGAATGCTGTTTTCATAGTAAACCATCAATCTCTTCTTCTCAACTTTATTTCTTTTTCTTTTGAAATTCTCTCATGCCAATGAAGTTTTGTCATATTATTCCTTGTCACTGGGAGACTTAAAACCTTTAAAAGCATCAAGAATATAT
Source organism: Dasyornis broadbenti (assembly GCA_013397935.1). NCBI lineage: Eukaryota > Metazoa > Chordata > Aves > Passeriformes > Dasyornithidae > Dasyornis > Dasyornis broadbenti. The sequence goes on along the minus strand of VZRN01001094.1, from coordinate 228,554 downwards.
ACAAATATATATCCTTTATATCTGCAAACCTCATGTTTGCACATGTTGAATGTATACAGGCAACTCTTAATATCTTGGAGAAATCCATTCTGTGGATGAATGTATTTTTATCCTTCATGCAGATTATTTCTAAACAAGTTTATGTCATATAGCTTGGCACAGAGTAAATGAGACATCCATTTTCAAACATGTCCATCCATGGAGATCAAAACTCTCATCAGCCACACCAAAAGTTGACAAACACTGAAACAGAGCAACTTGATTAATACTTCTCTCTTGGTTACAGGAGAAAGAATATTAAAAATAGCTGGACTGTTACAATTTTCTGTTTTCTGAGGGGAAGAGCTTATTGAGTGATTAAAAAATCTGGTCTGCTCATATTTAAAAATTTTATTAAAAATTTTGAATAGTGAAGTGATAGTATTTCAATTGAATTATTCTAAGCAATAAAATCTAAATATTATTGCGAAGAACTGCTGAAAGGTCTCATTATATTCTATTACTAGAAATAAAAGCAGTAGAAAAAATTGAGCAATGAAAAATGCAAAGTAATGCTATGAAAATAATTAAACTGAAGTATTGATAAACATCAAAATACTGAAAGTAAATAGCTCTTAATTAGTTATTACCATTCAACAAAGATGCCCTGGATTTTTTACAAATGTCATTCAGAAAACATCAAATCAGTGCAAGCAGGAAGAATGGTAAATAGTACTAGAAAAAGCCCTGACACTAAAACCACAAAACAACAGAAGTCCACAACTGGACTGCTTCTTGACTACCAAGATGAGCTGCTGTGTGCCACCCTGGCCATCCCATCCCAACATAAAAGAGGTAAGCTAAGGAAGAGAGAGAAATATAGTCAGAAGCATGTCATGGAAAACCAGAGCTACCTCTGCTTCTGTACAATAAAAGTTGGGGGCTAGAAAAGAAACAAATCCAGAGCAATGTAAGAGTGAGGACTGGTGTGAAATTAGCCTCCGCTTTTAATCATGCACAAAGATGCAGGCACTTACTGTTACGCAACTGCTTTGAAACAAACAAGAGGAAGCGGGATTTGGGGGTTTATTTTTGTTTTTACACTTGGTGCATAACTGAACTGCCAAACTCATTGCAATCTGAAGTTTTTCTGAAGCCAGAAGCTTAACTAAGGTTCAAAAAAAGCCTCTGACAAACTCAGGGAAGAGAAGTAAAAGCTACCGCAGGGTATAAGGCAAGATGGTCTAAGATGCAGCCTTGAAAAGATTCAATTTTTGACTGCTGGAAGCTGAAAGAACACAAGTGAGGCAAGATTACTCTGCATTTTTGCTTTTTCTTTCATGCTTTCCTAAGTGACCATAACTCAGCATCTGCAGAATTGACTATACTGGCTTTTGCTAAATTAAAAAAAAAAAAAATAAATAATAATAAAAAAAAAATATATATACACACACAAGGTTTACAATACCACCAAAATCTTCTCTCTTACTTTGTTTTTAAAAAAAAGAAAATCAAAACAAACCCCAACACAGTGTAGGATCTAAAGTATTGTTTTCAATGTGAATGACAGCATGAAAATATTTTTTTTTTTATTTAAGTGTACCTTCACAAATGAATTAAATATTAAAAATCCAATTTTCATTTTGCTGATATATGTGAAACAGAGATAAGTAACCTTCAAGTTAAAGTAGTCTGGTTAAGCCAATAACCGATTTCTTGAACGAGCCAAAATAAGTAACTCTTTTCTCCTTGCTTTCAGTCTTATTTTTATAACCAAATATTGTTCTTTTCTTTCCTCATATTCATGTCTGGGGGGAAAAGAAAAGATACTAGTATATGTGATGGAAACACATAACAACATCCTGCATATTTTTTTCACCATGATTACAAAGTAATTCTTTGCATGAAAACCAATTATTTTAGATACACTTTCTACGCCTACTATTACACAGATCCACATGGAATTTTTCTTCAAACCATAAAGCTGCAGCCTCTTTGCTGGGTCAAACAAGTAACCTTTATTGTTGAGTTGACTGACCAAATTTGTACTCACAGAGCTCTTAAATGAAATGCCACATGTGCAGGAGGGTCTGGTGGTCTCACTGAGGTGAAGAGTCTAAGGTGGAATACCATTGCCAACTTATTGCTACATATTACAGACCAGAAATTAAGAAACCAGAAGCAATACTGCGGCATTCAAATTTTTCTAAATGAATTTTATCACCTGCACCCAAATAATTTCTTCTGATCTGCCACTGGTGAAAAACCACTGTAGGAAGGGGAAGCAGCAAGACAAGCCTAAAATTGCTGATGAATATAGACTCGCCAAGTAAGTTGTAAATACTTGTTTAAACTACAGCCATATCTCAACAGCATGCTCAGATTAATGGTCAGCAATCCCCACTCAGGTTCATGTCTCTGGTTGATCTGAAAGGGTTGGCTCTGACAGTAAGGCTCTGCCTTTTATATTGATTCCTTTGTGTATCAGAAAGAGATCACCAAGGAACTGCTTTCAGAGACTAAGTCTTGGAATATCTAAAGAGGTCTTAATCCACTCAGAGTGGGAGTATCAACCCTTAAAGCACACAAGAGGCAGCAAAGTATCTGTATCGCCTTCAAGCAGCTGGGGAGCTAAGCCTAGGAAAAAGATATTTAGTCTGGCATGTCAACAGACGACTCAGTCTTCATGACACAAATATAAAGACATTTGAGGAATTATGTGCTCTTTGTATTGCTATCCATTTTATAGCTTTGCAGTAGAAAGAATCAGTAGTCTGTACTGTGTATCAGCAAGTATATATATATAAAAAAAATCAGTCAGTTGAAAAATAATGGAGTTTAATTTTCAGTTGAAAAGGCTATTTTAGTGTACATCTCCACTCCTAAATGTTCACTTTAAGAAAGATTTAGTACTATTTTCATCAAACTTAAAATAAGTGATTTAAACCACAGAGGTGTTGCTGCTCAATCAGCCAATATTGTTGTTAATACAAACTCCAGCATCTATGAAAATTCAAGAACCACAGTCCAAATGTTGTGATGACTGTGTCCCTTGAGTACACTGATATTCGAATGTATTCATAGTAATTTGATTCGCTAAACAATGTTTAGGAAAAAAAGTTATGAAGAGGTAAACTGCTATGACATTTTAGGCCTTGACAGAATCTCTGAATTTTATTTCTTTAGTTATCAAAACTTGTGTGTGAAATTGCCAGAGATGTTGCACACTGGGAAAAACAGAACCCAGCAAAGCTAGAACAGCTACTAAAGGTTTTCTTTAGCAATTTTTAAATAATTACTGTACTAATTATTTATTACTGCAAGTATTTTTGCAGAATGTGCAAGTGTAAATTATTTACTTTGACAGGCATAAAAGATGCATTTTAGCCATGCAGCTGTGCTGCTGCTCAGTGTCATATTTATGGAAGTATTTTGCCTGTTGAGGCTCTTTGAAAGAGGAAAGAAAGACTGGCATCCCCCCACCCACACAATAGCTTATTTAGAAACAAACACTGGATTACAAAACCATGGAATATTAAATGGTATGTAAATAGAGATTTCATATTATACTGTAGCACAGTAGTAGTTCAGGTGGCTAATAAAAATGTGCAAAACAAATGTCATATACCTAAAGCTGACAAAATTGTTATTATGTGCTGTATGTACACAGATTATCTGTAACTTTGGTCTGTACTATATATGAGTTCATATATATACAGTAAATGTATGTTTGAGGTAAAAGAATTTCTTTTGCAATATTAATCTGAGAAAGAGGTTCAAGGGATTAAATTCTAATTTAAGATGTTTTAATTCTTCCCACTGAAACAAACTGGCCTCAAAGTTTGTTTTCAATTTCCTATAAATCTCAATTTTCTCATATGTAAGTTTGGTATTAATAACTTCCAGTGTGAAATTAGTAAATTTTTATTTCACTGAAAGGCTCTTCTTCCTCAGTGATTTTTCATCTTTAATTAGCCAGATCAGTGAGAACAGTTAACATTCCTTAGTGATTGGTACAAAAATTATTTTAATTAATGGTATGGAACAAGATAAGATAAAAGGATTTAAGGTAAACAGTCAGCAAGACATTTAGGCACCTACAATGAAGTCTGGAAGACACTGTAGCCTGAATTAAAAACAACATGACCATGTGTTTATTCCCAGCCCTTGAGTGGTGCCAATACGCCTCAGTTTAAAGCAGATAAAAGTGGCTAGGATAATATACGCAAATATGTTGGACAGCAGCTTTTAAAATGGTAATTGGTTCAATTCCTGATCATCTGACCGCACAGTTGTAAACAATCTTTTTAAAGTGGTCATGTCACCGCAGCTGCAATCTGCCCTCTACATAATAGCTCCCTATTACAGAGCACTCATACGTAAAATGAATGATCAGTATCTGCTTCCCTCGTTCATCCCAAGGGATGCTAACCATGTCAAATAAAAATGCTTTGCTTAAAGGGATAAAAATGTGATCAGAAAAAGATTTTGCATGTGTTAGAAAGCACAGAACTCCTAAAGATAGTATAGCTCCTTATTATATGGAAATAAGAGCTTGTTTGGAAAATATATTTGTATGTTTGGATGTCAATCAAAATTATATAATCGTATCTAACAAGAGTGATGTAGAATTTCACTGGTCATTAATAGCGAAAAAACTTAACTGCATTTAATAGACAAAAACCTTTAAAAGTCAGCAGATTTTAAAGCTTGAAAAGTTTCTAAGCTTTCTTCCCCTACAGCTGCTCCCCAGTTACCCCTTCTAATTTGTTGACCCAGCATCCCATTCTGAGGCACTGAGATCTAACATCAGCCTTAGGTTCCTCACCCAGACCTAGGTCTGTGGAATTTTAGGATCAGAAGTACTTGGCTATCAGATACCTATGGATTTTATCAAATCGGTGTTGGTCACATAGGTGACTCTGCAAAACATGTTCTCCTCCTGGGCATCTCTACTGTTTGTACTTTCCACATAGCTAACACTGGATAATTTCCATTATGTTAGCATCAGTTCCAAATGCGATTGTTAATGTAAAACCTTGACTTGGGGGAGCACATTTTGGTTTTCATTTTTACTAGGCTGACAGAAAAACAAAGGAACTGGCAGCTGTGTTTCAAAACTCTGAGATTAATCCTATTTACTTAATCACGGGTCTTTCGATCTGCCATATTTCAATTCAAATTTTCATGCTGAGGAAATATCAAATCAAAATGGAGCAGAGTAGCTAGCTAGTAATTGGATATGTCACCCCAAAAGGCCTTAATTTTGCATAAAACCCATCAAAGAACTAGCAAAGTCAGTTACAAAATCAACCAGTTAGCAACGTCCCGCTGGCAGCTCCCACACCGACCTCAAGCCATTTGCAAAATGGAAGTAGCAGACAGTAAATGAAGCAGTGTGGCTTTGAAAATGTGTCAGCTGGAGAACTACCAAGGGCTGCAGACACTGGGGCTTAATCATGCACTCAAATGCCTGCTGGAGGCAGCCCAACGCACCACCTGAGACCAAGCTGCAGGTTTGAAGTGTTCTAACTTGTGGGACAGACAGTGCCAATAGTGGTTTCTAACTCTAACTTGGAGGCAAAATCTTCACTAGTAAAAATACGGATACCTATTATTGGGTAAGGTTGAAGGTGAAAATGAAGTAATCATATTTAAATCAAAAGCAGTTGTTCCTGGAAACTTTGCTTCAGTTAATAAATGTTCAATTATTTTTTTTCTCAGTCCTATTCTACATTTTCCTACTTTTATTATGTTTTCTGGGCATTTATCTTAAAATTCAGTCTCATTAAAACTTCTGGATAAGGTATAAAAACATTATTCCATTTCACTGACATTATCAGTGTAATTTCTGAGGGCAATATTTCATGTAATTTTCACAAAATTCATAAGTAATATGAAAAGTCATTTGAATAGTTTATTACATCCTTGATTTGGTATAAATAAAACTGTTACATTCTACTGTTTTCATCCTTGTCATGCAATCTGAATATTCATTGCTGCAATAAATTAGGTCTTATAAACAACAAAACATCATAAAGCAAATTCAAGAGATGTTGTAAATAGGGAACAAAAAGGAAATTATCTAGTGCAATCCTTCTGAGTGCAAAACCCTTGAAACATGTTGCAACTTGTCAGTTAATAATTGCTTTGTAAATCTGAAATGAAGCAGAAGAGATAAAACTAACAAACAAGTCATAAAGTACAATTGTTGCTTTTTTGGAGTGATTATGATTTCCTGGCGGGAAGAGGGGCACACAAAAGTTGGTTAATGTTCAAGAATCACCTCTGCCAAGCTCAGGAGTGAGCATCACAATGAAGAGGATGTCAGGCAAAACTGACAGGAAGCTTACATGGATGAACAAGGAGCTCCTGGACAAATTCAAAAAGGAAGCCAACAGAGGGTGGATGCAAGAACAGGTAGCCTGTGAAGAATACAGAAATTGTCCAAGCAGCCAGGGATCAAGTTAGGAAAGAAAAAGCCCTGATAGAATTCAAATTGGCCAGGGATGTCAAGGGTAACAGGAAAAGTACATCGGTGATAAGGGGAAGACCAGGGAAAATGTGGGCCTTCTCTGGAACAAAACCAGGAGGCCTGGCTACCCAGGACATGGAGAAGGCTGAGGTAATCAACAAAATCTTTGCCTTGGTCTTCACGGACAAGTGCTCCAGCCACACTGCCCAGGCTGCAGAAGGCAAAGGAGGCGACTGGGAGAATGAAGAATGGCTCACTGTAGGAGAGGATCAGAGTCGAGAATATCTAAGGAACCTGAAGGTGGCACAAGTCCATGGGACCTGATGAGACGCCTCTGGGCATTCTGAGGGAACTGGCTGTGGAAGTGACTAAGCCACTATTCATCTTATTTGAGAAGTCATGGCAGTCCACTGAAGCTCCCACTGACTGGAAAAGGGAAAAAATAACCCCTACTTTCAAAAAGAGAAACAAAGAAGACACAGGAAACTACAGCTCTTTCAGTCTCATCTCAGGTCAGAAAAACCATGGAACAGATCCTGCTAGAAGCTTAGACATGAAGAGAAATCAATAGACATGAAGGTAAATATTTCAGGAAGTGATATATTTAGTAGAAATCAAATTCAAAAAGTTCACAAGTTTAGAGTATGTTCCTGCACTCTCCTAGGTGATGGAAGATTGCTAAACTGTGGTCTGAGTCATAAGCTGAACAGAAATGTTTTAGGAATGTTTTGCTCATGCTGTTTGCTCCATGAGAAATTCATTAACTTCATTAGCAAGATGTTTAGATAAATTGTTACGTATATTAAAATGTTTTTACAGACTTAAATAGCCAAAAATCTTGAAAGTGTACTCTCACACAAATGGCTAATGTCTGCAATCAGAAAACAAAAGCAATCTACCAGCTCCTCCAGAAACTAAGAAAGGAAACCAAAAAACACTAAAAAATGGAAATAATAAAACACCTAGAAAATATATCAGGGTATCAACTGTCACAATTAATGGCCTACTTGGCATCTTCCTGAGACAAAAGAATGAAAGTTCAACAGAACAGGTTGAAGGGGTTTTTTCCCTTAGTCTAAAGGTGCTTAAAAAAGGAACAAACTCAATGCAACAAAACCATAACCTGTCACAGAAGAATGTTACAAGTGACTTACAGGAACCAGGAATTTTTTTATTTCTTCCAAGGCATGACTCATGCGAGAATACGCCTCCCCAGGTGGAGCAAACACTTCAATTAATACGTGGAGCTCATCACTCAAGTGTGCATATTTGGCTTCTCCACTTTTCCTTAGTTCTTCCTCCTATGAAGAAAGGATGGATTTGGTTTTTAGAACTGGAAATCTACTGATTGTGCAGTGATTTAACATTCACAGATAACATGACAGAAGGACATACTATAAGCAGACTTTAAAATACTTTGAGAAATAAAAGTCTAGTTCATGCCACTTAAAGATTTAAAAATCAGTTTTGAGTGTTTGAATGATAAAACCAGCACAATTATAATCTACAACAGATTTTAATCAGCACAGTGAAAAAATGCTAAATACTCCAGAAGTACAACGTACAAATCCATAATGGCAAAGCTGCATTCATCTGTCTGAATCTTAGCTCTTAACGAAAAAACATAAAATAAAGATGCATTTAACCATTCTGGAACACTTTAAAAAATGCTATTGTTTAGTAAAGTCTTTAGGTTCTTCAATGAATATCTGCAGCCTGTACATTTTAGTATCATCAAAGGGAAATATGCCCTAGAACTTCTATTTCAGACACAGAATCACAGAATCACAGGATGGTTTGGGTGCGAAGGTACCTTAAAGACTATCTAGTTCCAGCCCCCCTGCCCTGAAAAGAGGCACCTTCCACTAGATCAGGTTGCTCAGGACCCCATCCAGCCTGGCCTTAAACACTCCCAGGGATGAGACATCCACCTTCTCTGGTCAAACTGTTCCAGTGTCTCACCATACTGATAGTGAAGAACCTTTTCCTAATATCCAACCTTAAACCTTTTCTCATTCAGTTTAAAGCCACTACTCCTTGTTCCATCACTATGCGCCTTTTTATAAAGTCCCTCTCTGGCTTTCTTGTAGCCCTCTTTTTGTACTTGAAAGCTGCTGTAAATTTACCCTAAGCTTCCTCTGTTCCAGACTGAGCAACCCAAATTCTCTTCATAGCAGAAGAGCTCCAGCACTGATCCTCTCCACAGCCCTCCTCCAGACTTGCTCCGATAGGTCCATGTGCTTCTTGTGCTGAGGGCCCCTGAGCTGCTCTCAGCACTCAGTGATGCCTGAGTTTCAGTCCCAGTCCCAATACAGGTACCCATGAAATGCAGAGTACACCAGCTCAGATGGTGAATCACCTCACCCAGATATAGCTCAACCACCCTTGGGCCCAATTTTCTAGCTGTAAAATAAGCCTAATAATCCTACTTCATGTTAGAGTAATGTTCTGAAAACTGTCAGAACAAGTGTCAATCCACTTTCTTACACAAAGCTTTGAGATAGCAAATGTAAACTGAAAAATACATTTGTAGTAGTTACTGCTCCATAAAAATCAAAGACATAAAATAGTGATCATGTTAATGGCACTGGCTATAACAACATGATGAAAAATCTATGCCATTACTACACAAGATAGCCGTAAGTAATGCTAAAGAAATGAGGAGCTCAACTCTCAGTCTTCAAGAATATTTTGAGAAACGTAATTTAGAAGAAAATAGGTATATACAGAAAACATTACCATAGAAAAACAAGAAAACTAATTTGCTTGAAAATGGTGAAAAGGTTATAGCTTTTTAGTACACTCTAAAATAATAGTTTATGAACATTCAGCTAAGATATAAAAATTGTAACAACAGATTACAATTCTTACCAGTTTAGCTTATTTAATTCTGCATTAACTTCACTTATTTTAGCCTTGACTAACTTACACCATTGCTTGCCACCAAAAACATTTCCACGATGCTATGCTACTAACAATACAATTCTTTTTATCTATGTTAGAAGATCCAGCCCCAAGTACTTTTTGATTTTTCAGAGAATACAAAAGGGCTACATCCTTTAGCTCCAGAGCCCTATATTTGGCTCCATGCTATGTCAACATTTTGCAGATTATGATAAAATCATAACTCAATAAATGTGATCTATTATTTCATTTTTAAATTTGAAACTTGATATAATCGTTTTCAACTGAAACCTAAAAATTAAGATAAGCAACACAACTGTCACAGTGTTTTTATTTTTACAGTTAAAGTGTCTTTGACATTTTAGTTTATCACTGAATCTCACTGAAATGTCCATAAGAACCACAGCACAATGTAACAGTCCATCATGAGATGTTCAATATTTTTCAGTTTTCTGGAAAAAAAAAATCACACATTTGATTACTGCTTCTGGACAAATTTGGTATGGAGTATTTCAACAGAATTAAGTTTTAATAGTTATAAAGCGACATCCTAGTGATTGCTGGAAATTTCTTTCATATTGCTTTTTTTAGATTTTGGAGGAAAAAAAAGGCCAGAAAGCCCCCAAAGTTATCTTCCAGGAAAAGACTACCAATAAACTTATAAATTAAAAATTGGACCTTTTTTCAAATGTAGTAAAAGCAAAAGAATAATATCTGGCTCATTATTTTGATGAGTATTTTGATCAACTAAGACATCAGTAACACGACTTTATAACGCAGACCAGTCTTACAGAAAGTTAGGAGTATGCTTCTTCGGTGGTAACAACGGTAATTATGTTTCTCTTTTATTACCTGAACAAACTCAGGATTTCTTAGAACACATCATTTTATAACCTGCCTCTTCAGTTCAGCACATGCATTCTGTCACTACTCGGCACTTATTTCTGTAGCTGTTAGAAACTGCAGGCTGGGGTCATGAGGTCCTGCACATTTCTTTCTGAGGATACCTAATGAGGTTTCTTCTAGTGGAACACATGGGGTTAAAGACTGAATTTTTCACACAGTATCTCTTCCCATAATAGGGTAAAATGTCACAATAATGCTCCTTTGATTGCAAGTGTCTGTGTGGATACAAAGACACCTAATTAAGGAAAAGTATGGAAGAGTAAAAATTCACAGACCATGCGAGCACTGTACCAAGCTCTGCTTCCCAAAGCCAGTGAATATGACTGAGTATTTTGGGGCTGAATGATTGGTCAGGTATCAGGCATCTATCAAGCAAACAACACACATGACTCATACTTGGGGAGACACTGATATGGCAGGTGATACCTACTGGCAGCTAATCAGCTTTCCAAGTGCAGTACAGATGAACAGGCTCTCCCAAGAGCACATGAAGTTGGACAACACCCTTGCAAATCTTCATTAGTAAGCAGCAAACAGTCAGTGCTGCGGACCCAATATCCACACTGCTTCTGTTTGGGATGACAATACTGCCCCTTGTGTAGCACAGCAGTGGGGTTTGCTTCCTGCTAGTTTTAGTCTGGCTGCAATAACTGAGTTCCCATTAGAAGCCAGAGAACCTGTCTGGAGCCCAATTTTCATTTATTTTTGTAGGAGAGGAATCCAGTTAACACTCCGTGAGCTCTGCTCACTTTAAGGAATGGGAGTTGGGAATGATCAGGAGGTTCTCCTCTAAACTGTGCTTCTGAGTCAAACCAAAACACTAACAAATAAACACCCCATATAGTACTGGTTAGGACTGAGATGGATTATGAGACTTTCCAGTACCTGGTACATTAAAGCAGAATAGGTGAGATCATCATAATATGGTGTTCTTTACGAGGCTATCTCGGTGCTGATGGCCTTGCAAGGCCCTAGTGGCCTCTAATGCACTAGTACAATTACCTGTGGTCTTCAGCAGTTTCTCATGTAACTCTGCCTTAATCACCTCTGAGGTTTAGGTATTCCCCATGGTGCTGTCTATAACTTTTGGCAGATTCTCATAGCTTTTTACGTTCTACAATTTCCTACATCATGTCCAGCAGTTTTCTAGACCCTGTTCCGGTTGCACAGCCTTGGTCAGTGTCCACCCAGCAGCCAGGATGCTCCCTCACAGCCCAAGCACAGAAGTGATAACTGCATAAGCCTACCCATGTATACATGAAATGAATACAGTGAAAGGTGATGCACACTAAAAGCCTGATGGATTTACTGAAGAGAACTACCATGGAAACAATCAAAATTCAGGTAAGGCTTTGGCACTGGATCTTAGGGTAGAAAAACAACAAACCTGGGACTTGATCAGTTCTGCTTTGTAAAAGGAATGGAATACCTTCCCTGGGCTTCTAGATCAGTGATGGCAATCTCTCTTAGTACTGACTCTCAGGTGCGTAAGTATGGTTCTTATTTAGTTCATGGTGGCAATGTTTTACTTCAGCATGGGTTGAGCACAGCAGAGGAAACACACATCACCCTCTAGAGAAAACGGCCCCTCATCCTGGTCCTCTTCCATTCCATTCTGCATGTCAATTCCCTTCATTTCTCAAAAATGACAAAACCCAGTTTTCCTCATACTATGTGCTTCAGGCTTCCCTCATTCTCATTTGCTGCCTTAGAGCATCTGTCACACAGTGCTGAAGTCCATCCACCCTCAGCGTGATGCATGGCTCTATAACCCACTCCCTCATAAGGACAGCAGGTATTTTGAAACACCTACTGTGTTTTATAATTTCCAGTTGACCAAAGCAGGGAACATGACATATAAAACCCTACAGCAGAAATATTAGGAGTACTGACCTCTGCAAAAGTGAAGTATGTGAGTGATAGGAACATAAAGGCCAAGAAAAATGATGAATTATCTCTGGATGTGAAAGGTGTCTTAACATTTTAAAAGGATGTGTGTTGACAGAGAACTCCTTTCTGTCTGGAAGCCTGGCCAAAATGCTTGAATAAAAATACAGGAAAAAAGTTGAAAGACGAAATGGAGTTTGCACAAAAAACAAAGTAATACAGTCCAGACTGGTGAATAAAAAGCGTCCTCATAGCACTGAAATAACAGGATATCAAGGAATAATACAAAAGAAACTTGCAGCAGGAATTGTGTAGATCTCAGAGATAAATTTCACCAATACAATACAAAGAACTTCCTATAATGAAACAAATACAGCTACAAAAAAAAAACAATGGGTGCTTGAGGAACAATAAGAGAACTGCAATGGATTTCATATCTTGCAATTTACAAAGAACAGCATAGTGCAGAGACTAGACAAAGACGATAATCGCAGTTCTGCTGCTACACAGGCATTATTCATAAGATCAATGGACAATGCTACAGAAGAAAATTAATGAGCAGGCAGTTTGACAAATGCAAACCTATTCATTTTTAATCTGGACAAAAATGAAAAAAATCAAAATATTGTCTGCCACATTGATTGTAGTAAAAGTACCAGTGAACTAATTTCTTGGTGGTACTAGGTTTGGAGTTAAAAAGCTTTGAGGTCCAAGGTCACATCAGTGGAGAAATAGAGAATAAAAAAAAACCAAAAAAACCCCCCAAAAAAACCAAAACGAAAAGAGAAACAATCTGATAATGGGCGAGGCATTGAAAAGGGACTCAGCAGAGTACAGAATGAAGCTAAAAGACTTTAACTTGACTTGACTCTTGACTCCTGTTTTTAAACCAGTTATTCGCACTCCAGGAAGAAGAATAAAAAAGATGGAGGTGGTGAGTACATGAAGAGAGCTCACACAGTATTGCAAAGTGAGTGGATATATAACACCTGCAGTCAGCCACAGAGATCCCATAATGGAATACAGGCATTAGAAAGAACATTGCTTACAGCAGAGGAAAATATTGAAGATACAGGCAACGATTATTTTTCTATACTTGATTCATCCTTAAAATTTTCCTAGTTACTTTGGTGAAATGGAACAGAGAATTGTGTTAATTCAGTACTGTCTTGGGCAAACAGGTCCATCAGTGCTTTATTTCCTGACGCTTTTCATAATGAAACACAATATCTTAATGACTAAGAAGTACTAAACTATACCTAGATCATCTTCTTGTTAGAGGTGAAAAGGAAAACAAAGACAAATCAGCTGAAGAATGTGATGATAACACAACCACTATTGAAAGAACCCCTAACACCTGATATGAAGGTTAAATTTAGAAAATACTAAAATTCTTTGAGAAAAATTAATTGTTTAGGAAAACAATTAACACACTGAAGTGGTATGTGCCAAAACGGAGGCAACAGATGGTGACCACTGTGACCAACAGCTAGTGATTTATGCTTAAATTCCCTGCCAGAGAACTAAGAGCAGTGATAGAGTTCACAGGTCTATAAATGTTTCTGTACTTGTACAAATCTAAGCAGAAGCTAAAACAGCATAGATAAGAACCACCTGGGCATTAGACAACTGCTCCTAGAACAAAGCAAGCCAAAGATGTTCATGGAATACAATCAATGAATTGCAAAGTTTACGTAGGAAATAAAAGATCCTCAAGAAATGCACCATTACTATACCTAAAGACGCTTTGTAGGATTATGTTCATCTTAAAACTTACGATCACAACTAGGGATCATTGCAATCCAGACGCCTTCAGATTCAGGAAGAAGAATTTGCCTTAATGAATGAGAGTAGAAAACATCATACTTTTATTTACGAGAGGCTAATTAGCAATTTGTTGCAACCAAGTTACAGTGTAGGTTGTTTGAACACTAAACAAGATGATATCCTTTTACTATGGGCAAAAAAATACCTTAAATGAAGACTTTTTCTTTTTTTTTTCCCTTAGTCAAAGACTTATTAGAACTCTAGCTCCAAACTAATGATTGCAGCTTAAATTCCATGCAGTCAAAAATGACACATAAACTAAGTTTCTAGTGTCTGACTCCTTCCCTGGTCCTGACTCAACCCTTCCACTGCCCTGGGGGTCCTAAGGTTAAGGAGTCCCATCAGCAGGGAGGGGACGACGCTGATGTGAGTTCAGTACCCTGAGTCCTTTGGTGTAAGACGTTGTATTGGGTTTGCATGGCCAGGTTTTGGTAGCAGCAGGGCTACAGAGGTGGCTTCTGTGAGAATCCCCATTGTCCATCAGAGCCAATGCCAGCCAGCTCCAAGACAACTGTGCTGCTGTCCAAGGTTGCGCTCATCAGAAATGGTGGTAACACCTCTGTGGTAACATATTTAAGGAGAAGAAAGTAAAAGTTATTTCTCAGAAGTAATTGTGGCCAGAGAAGACCAGGGTGAGAACAAGTGAGAAGAACAGCTCTGAAGATACCAAGGTCAATGCAGGAGGGGCAGGAGGTGCTCCAGGTGCCAGAGCTGAAACTCCCCTACAGCTCCTGGAGCAGCCCATGGTGAGGCAGCTGTGCCCCTGCTGCCCATGTTGATCCACAGGGATGCAGAGATCCACCTGCAGCCCTGAGAGGAGCCCCACACTGGAGCAGGTGGATGCCTGAGAAGAGGTTATGACCCATGGGAGGCCTGTGCTGGAGCAAGCTCCTGGCAGGGACCTGTGGACCTATGGAGAGAGGAGCCCACCCTGGAGCTAATTACCTGGCAGGATTTGTTCCTCTGTGAGGTACCCATGGTGGAACAGTCTGTCCTTGAAGGACTGCACCCCGTGGAAGAGTGACTCATGTTGCAGCATCATGCAGAGAACTGTTGTCTCTGGGATTGCCTTATGTTGGAGAGGTTCATGGAGAACTGTCTCCTGTGGCAGGGACCCATGCTGGAGCAGGGGAAGGACTCCTCTCCCTGAGCAGCAGAAGGAACAACCTGTGGTAAACTGAGCGGACTGTAAGCCCCATTCCCTGTCTCCCTCTGCCAATGGCAGAGAGGAGGTAGTGCTGGGGAAGAGGGAGAAGTGGAGAGAAGGGTGGTTTTAAGGTCTTATTTTGCCTTTCATTATCCTGCTGATTTTGTTAATAACAAATTCAATTAATATCTCTAACTCCAGCCTGTTTTGTCTTTCACAGTGTTTGGTGAGATCTTTCTCTGTCCTTACCTTGACCCATGAAACCTTTGTTATATTTTCTCTCCCCTTCCAGTTGTGGGGAGCAGTGATAGACAGGCTTTGGTGGGTGGGTGGCATCCAGATGAGGTCAACCCTCTACAGGCACACGGTACCAATGGCAGTAACTTCTTCCTCCTCTCTCCAGGAAGCAATTTTTAGGATGGTAAACATGTAATATACACTGTTCTTTCTCTATTGTTTAGCAGCTCCATTTCCCATACAAATTCACTAGATATGGCGAGTTTTACATCTGCTGTGTTTTCTTTGCTCTCTTGTTACTCACGAAGTGATTTTACCCACAACCCAAAGTTGTGTTCTTTTAATGACCTGCAGTTGACCTTGATGCCCAGTCCCTGCTTACAGTCCTGGAGCCTTCCATATCATCCCATGCCTTTGCTTTCAGTGCCTCCACTTCCATCCCAATCCTGTACTCCCTGTGCTGCAGTTTTATTCTAGGGCCATAGCAGCATCCTCCAGACAGAATAACGATTTATTACTGCTACCATTAATTACAGATACAGTACAAACCTGGGCAAAAGGCAAAGAGCACAGGTAAGAATCACTCAGCCATTAGATAAGGGCTGCTGTAAGTCGGCAAGCTCAAAGGGAGCTGGGGGCAGACCCTGGGAAGTCCAGAGAAAGGCTGGCATGTCCCACAGCCCTGTGCTGTGGTTTTAGCACAAAGCTTGCAGCCTGCAACAGGTGACGGCAACACCGTATTTACTGAGACACAGAGCTACCACTATCAGTGGAAAGACAGCAGAAGGAACTAATTGCCTTTGATGACCAGATCTGAAAAGCACAAATTTACAGATTTGTTTTTCAGCTACATCTGTCTAATTTTAAACCTAAGTACATAGCTGGATGAGGCCTTCGGCTTTCAATGCACTTCTCAGTTCCACCACCACTACATTACTCACGTGCCTATCTCAGGGTATAAGCAATCATTTGGGCTCTGCCACAGTGCAAACTCTGTAAACTGTGATGGCTACAGCTACTGCTGGGGATGAGTCTCTGCCCAAAAGGATCAAAACTAATGAGCACAGACTGTACACCCAAACCTCACCATCCCTTAGGAAGGGCTCCTCACTATGATAGAGGGTTTTGCTCAACTACACCCAGGCTGCTGACAGCCAATGCCAAATCACCACATTCAAAAGGATAAATAACAGTTATTTAGTGATTTGAAAAAATGAAGAGTAGAGAGATATAATAATGGCTGATGACATTGTAAGAGCTTTAAGAGCTTACCATGTCAAAAATAAAGCAACAAGCCTTTGGCAGAAGAGAAACACATCATTTGAGTAAAGCAGATATAACTTCATTTACACTGGCTGAAGGAAAATGTAACTTCTTTTCCTCTGCTGTCATTTTTACTTTCCGTAAGTTATTTTACTGGTTATCTTACATCAATCTAGCTCTATTTCATTATGTTTGGAGCCAATAGTTTTATAAATTTTAATCCCCTTTTTTTAAAGACAGAAAACATGAACAGTCACTTTAAAGTGATACAAATGTTATAGACACTAGAAACTCTACTAATGTTTTAGGTAGTTCAACAAGCTAGCTGATGACAAATTATCAGTCATCCTGAAAAGGTTAACTGTATTCATGCTAAGAGTTCCATAAATTCACAATAATTTATTTATCAACAATTTTTATTATTCAGGAAACATTCAGCTTTGTAACTGTTATGTATATAGTGTTCTCCAAAGCTGTGTTTAATAAAAACCAGAATTGGTAATTTAAAATATACAAACAGGAAAATTTGAATTAAATATCTGCATCACTTTTTTGTTCCTTTTCTGTCATTAAGTTTTATTATGATTATGATTAAGTCCTACAAGAACACATTTTTTTCTCCAAAGAATAAATCTCACTTGTATCACAAGATTTGCAAGGGATATTCTGTCTTTAAGAATAGGCACTTGTATGAAAAGAAATGTTTTGTAGTTCTCCAGGCTCTGAATGAATTATTTTGCTACACACTATTGAACTGAAATATAAGTAAATACCAGTTTTAGAGTAGTGAACTACTTTAAAGACTTTGGTTTTGGTCACCTGAAGGAAAAAGTAGAAAGAGTATTTCTACCACGGAGAAAATTCTGGAGCAAAAAATCCATGTCTAAGCTATTTTATGAGTAAGAAGAACAAAATACTTATATTTTGAAACAATCAATCAGAAGAGGTCGAATGTGTGCACTTAACTTTCACTACAAAGGAGCCTGAAGCTTGTCTTTGGCAACTAATTTATTTATATTTAAAGCCAATTTCATGATGAAGGCTGTGTGTACACACTTGAAAGTAAAGACTTGCTTAACTACTCATTTGATGAAGGAAGCTTCCCCAATACAGGCCTAGAGAACAGATCCACTGATGCACGTAAGTATTACTTCAAAGCCTAATTGCTATTGTAGGTGCCTACATAAGGAGACCTCCAAGCCTTTCCCAAGCTGTGTGACCTATTCACTTAGCTTAAAGCTGCAAAAGAACTTAAACACCCTGGATTTCGGCATGATGATCCTAAACACCAAATTGTGGCCAACTAATTTCCTGTTCAGTTGCTTCCTATCCCTGAAATCTACAGATGCTAGAATTGTCCACAGTAATACTCCTCAGAGTGAAGTGTCTGGACAGCAGCACCACATGAGGGTGAAGGAGATCTGATAATTTTTCCAGGCTTAAGCTTCTCAGGGATTCATAAAGTAGCAAGGGATTAAGTAAGACAGATGTTCCTCAATACACTCCTATTGAATACAAAAGTGGCGTTGCTGCCCTTTTCCTTAATGAGGTAGCAGTTGGAGAGCTCATCAAGCTACGCATTATGGAAGTCAGGAAAGAGGTGTTCATTTTAGAGAAGTTGCTAGATGAATCCCTCAAGAACCATTTGGGAACATGTTCTGTTAAACTATTCATAAGTGATCCAGAAAATGAGTTGAACAGTAATAAAAATTCTTCAGTGATAAAGACCAGCTCTTGCTGTGTGCACGGACTCTAGATAATGTTATTTCAGGAGAAAGATCTTGAAGGTATTACATTCAGATCTATAGAAAGAATTTGCTCAGTGTTCAATATCAATTACTAGGGTATTTTCTATTAGGCAATTTTTAAGAAAGGAAGATAAATGAAACAGCAAAACCTCTACTAGACCATTTTGGTGCCCCAATTTAAAAAAGTTTAGAAACAAAACAGATCAAGATGAAAAGAATTATTATGAATATGGAAATATTTTCAGATGAGATGCTAAATACCAAAGTCTTGGCAATCTTGATGTTCCTGCAGTTCAGGATGTCCTTAAACAATTAATTCTTGGAAAGCTTCTCAATTTTCACTAGTTCTTATGTTCTTACCCAAACTTTTCAGCCTGCAGACTGAGCACATTCAGTAGTTGCAGACTGAGCACATTCTTATGTTTTCCTGTCTCATTTGGAACGAAACCTTCATGAATGTGGAGCATGATGTAATGCATACACAGAGAAAAAACCCCAACATGTAGATCTGTTATGTTTTTGTACTATGACAGCTGCAATTGCTTCCTGATGTATCTTTTACCACCTATTACATAGATGTGTATGCTTAAAGTGGTTACGTGTCAAATATGGAACCCACTTCTGATGTTAAAGATCCTATTACTAATTAACATTCAAATGAGCTTGAAGTAGTATTACAGGTGCTTCACCTAGAAAGCAAGGCAACACTTCAGCCACTCTGATTGCTCATTATAATCAGAGCTGAGAGAGTGCAGAGGAGAGCGATTTACAGCCACTTTCAGCTGCAAATTCAGGAATCCTGCCTGCTGCAAGATGTGTGGAGAATTGCTGGTTTCCTTCACCTCCTCACCTCCTGCAGCGGCAGCCTCCTCCACTCCTTCAATGCATCAGGACTTTTTGAAGGATAATGCTGTTGTGTCTCCGACGGACCCTTTCAAATCCAGCTGGGAAGCCCCTGCAAGCTCAAGTTTAAACGCTCAACCTGATGATCCCATTCAACTCCTCATTGCTTTTTCTACCAAGTCTCCACCACTGCGCAGGATTCCATGTTCATGTTTTGCATCCTGAAACACAGTGAAACCCGTGGTACAGGGAAGGCCCTTCCCTAAATACTGGATATAAGGAAGTTACTTCTCCCTGACTGCCATATTGACCCAGGCTGGGTAATGGGGATGGTCTGGCTTCCCCAGCAGTTTAAAGACCTGTCTGATAAACTGTATTATAAAGTTCATTTTCCTGGCTGATTGTCAATAATTATTTCCTAAAGGCTGTTCCTTGGTTAACCACAACATTGCAAACAAAAGCAGTAAATGGATTTGAGTATCCTACCACAAATTTAGAAGAGACCCCTATTTTCTTGTATCCCCTTGATTCTCATGCAGTGATGTGGAAACCATATCAGTGGAGGGAAGCCACAATGGCAGAGACAAACTGAACTCTGGGGAATGGAAGAGGGAAAGGAAGTTCAAAAGTAATTGGCAAACACTGTATCTCTAAGGGCATTTACACAGCTGAAAATGTTTCAATACCTGAACTGACTTTAAAAATACACTATCTTCTGAAAAAGTATTTCAAATTAAAGATAAATCAAATAATTGAAGAATCAGCCAGTATGCCACTCTTCTTCACAAACATATCCTTTTTCTGAGCTAGAATTTTAATGTCTTGGAAATGACACACTCCCTCTCCCCTGTGACAGTCACACGCAATTTTGCAGGTTTCACTTTTTCTTTTCTTGTAGAATTAGGTTTTGCATAATGATAAAGAACACAAACACACTTTTCAATGGCAAAATTACTTGTTCCTCTATCTAGAGAATCTAATTATTCACATTATATTCATTTAGACAAATAAATATTAATGAGGTTGCAAGGTCTTGGATGATTTCACACAAAAGGGTTAAATAGTTGACAGATGAATATGTTATAAAAATACTACATATATCATAAAATCACAGAATGAATCATTGAATGGTTTGAGTTGGAAGGGACCTTAAAGATCATGTAGTTCCAGATTTACTGACTGCAAATAAAACAGCTTGCAAATAGATTCTTGGTCATCTCAGCTATGATGGGGATTTGCTCTGCAAAGATGAAGAACACATTTTTTAATCTTCTCATAATGGAAATCTGTAAGGATATTAGTCCATTATAAGCCGTAAATGAGTCTGAGTAAAATACATGATTTTTTAATGAGTAGTGATTATAGCTATTCTGATAGAGATTTACTAGAAGGCTCATTTTCATGGAATGTGCAGAGCACTCAGACTATGTATGATTCAGGTAACAGCAGCTCCTTTGCAGTGCAGTCTGGACCTGACCTGAACTCTGTATTATGAGAGAGTAATTTCAGAAGCTATCACTCGTAAATGAAAATTAAAGGAAGTCAAAATGAGTTCTATCAAGTTTGTTTATCTTGAGATAATCTGGCTGGGGTGATGATGGTAGCTTTTGGCTGGGATAACTTAGTCTGTGACTCAACAGAAACTTCAGAGTTCCTCACTGCAAATTTTCAGAATACGTTGTTTACCTAAGAACAAAGATACATTCTCAGTGGAAAGCAGACTGACTCCTTTGCAAGGTACATCCAAATCCTAGAATCACAAAGATAGTGGCCTCAACGGTGGAAAGGGCTTTCCTCCAGGAAGTCCAACATTCAGAATTTCACACAGTTCTTTGTAGCGCCCCAAAGAAAACACTAGGTATGTATTCACTTCGGAGGAGCTCACCCTGGCCGAAGCGGTCACTGGTACGAAACTGGCCATGCCAAGATATCAGTAACTAAGTACAGCCAGGGCATTCCCTCTAAAGGCTCACAGCATGCTGCTCCAGCTCCTCTACCCAGATCTTACCATCTCCCACAAGCATGGCATCCAAACCAGAATGAACCAACACCCCAAACATACACAAAATTAAAACAGTAAAACAATTTAAAAATCCAGTTTAAACAGATAACTGTACTCCAGAAAAAGTTAAGTACCTGCAGTCTTCAAAGAGTCAGCTAATTTTACTGCACTAAAAATTAATACTCATTTTGCACTTAAGTTTTATCATCCAGATCATCTTTGGCAACTTAAAGCACTCCTCCAACCCCCTTTATGTGCTCAGATTTATGCAAGAAGAAATAACCTTGTGCACAGGCTTGGAGTGTTGCAAAACTTTCATTACATAGTAGCCATATCTCAGATACTCACAAAATATACAGATTAAATTAATCAATTATAGTCAATTCTGCTTAATGTCACCATCCGTTTAACACAAAATTTCCTTCTATTAAGGGCTTTTTCCAAGGAAACACTGTAACCTGCCTCTGGCTAAAAATAAAGTATTTTATTTGTTTTCCGGTTCCTTACTGCTTTAGCACCTGTGGTGTCCCTTGTTGCCCATTCTCAATACCAGTACAAATGAACGTAAAATAAAACTGAACAATAACCCTGTTTATGGCAGACTTTCTCCACAGATCTGAGACAAAAGACGAGGGTATTTTTGTCATTGCATGAACATCCTCAAATGCTGTGACTGATATTAAATGCTGAAAAAAATATATTTCTTGTTCTTCCTTCCCTTCCCTCCTAAATTGGAAAAAGGGAAGAATAAAAAATATTTCCTAAATAAGGAATACATGCACTATAGAACCTCAGCAAAGCTTCAGCTCCTAACAGACTTAGCCCACTGTGCTACATTTTCCATCTAAATGTTAGGGGTTTTGAGTCAGTGTGCAAAGACCAAATTACTGCAGTTCTTCAAGGACATCATAATCTCTCTCCCCAGGCTGTGCTCAACCCCAGGTCTTTGCTGATATGCTTGATCTGAGACAAAGATCCCAGTTTGAAAAGATAGTTATAGGACAGATTAACAATTGTTTGTGTCCCCTGAGTGAGATTAATTTACCTTGACTTAGGAATCCAGAAGTTAGATATTTAAGCCTAAACTAGTCAAATGGAGCTCTCAATGGAAAGAAACAGGGTGGCTCATGTGAAGCTGAGGCTAGTGTTCAAGACGACTTGGGAGTTTAGGTGAATAAATCAGTTTATGGATCTAAGTATCTTTTTGGATATGCCCAAATAGTGAATAAAGAAGAAATCAAAAAAGAATTGGTAACGATGAATATGTGGGG
>VZRN01001094.1:56841-206038 GCA_013397935.1 Dasyornis broadbenti | reverse complement strand
GGAGGGGGTGGGGGAAGCCTAGAATCAGTTGTATTCTTTTATGAAAATTATTAGTATGAAAGAAAGAAAATAAAGTACTGTAGCCATATTAGACAAGTTTAAAGACTGCTGGTAGTGCTTTGGAAACTGACTGAAGGACTACACACATCATTTTAACTATTCAGGAAAAGATAACATATCCAGCATAAATCTGAAACATTGTATACATCAATTTTCTCTTCCAAACACATATTTAAGCATTACCTGTTTTCACTGGGCATGCTGAATGAATATTGCAGTATTTTACAATTGACCTCTATGTTGTACTGCTGTTGACATGGAGAGCAAGGAAAGAGACGGAAACCTAAGCAATCAGGCAAATGCTGGCCGAGATGTTACTATTACCAGCTTAATACCTATTTTTTTTCTGCTGCACAGTGTAACTCTTATTTCACTCAGAAACAGTGATTGCAAAAGCAACACTGACCAACAGATTCTGATATACCGAATTATGAGAAACTCCATTTGTTCTGTTTTATGTAAGTTACTGAGGGGTTTGACAGTGATTGAGAAAAGCCACACAGTGCTCAGGCTCCAGGGACCTGTGGGAATGCTGCTGCGCCACAGCAGCTGATTAATTAACCCTCTCTCAGCTGTCATTTACCAATTAGATCTTTTCACAATCAGTAAATCTGTCATGAAAGGACAGGTTCTGCCCCTCTGCAGTCTCAACAATGGCACTGTGGCCATCATGTTATATTACTACGGGACCCTAAGATGCAGGAGGAGCCTGGAAAAAGCACTCTGCCAGAGATGCCTCTCTGGCAACCAGAGCATGACAAATTTCCATTACAGTGCTCCTCGACCCCTGGCCATCACGGGGACTACTACCCCCTTGGCTCACTTGCCTCCAGTCTTCCGCTGTCCCTCCCCTGTTCCTTGAGACCTGTCCCAGGGGCTGCACTGCCTCCTCCCGCACCAGACTGCACGTGTGTTTCCTTGGCATGTCCTTTCTTCATACTCACAGAGAGACCTCCACCCACTAGGGACTTATATGTGAAATGGCTAACAAGGAAAGAAAGATGCTAGGCTACCTGCTTTTTTTTCCCCAGTATCTCTGAATTCCATTGTGCCAGAGGTTGTTTCTACACTAGAAATGTTCAGTGGCAAAGAAATCCTGTTGTCAACCGTACATTGCTGCTGCTGCTGTTTTGGCAGACTACATTCACCAGTGCCTGCCTCTGCCAGGGCTCCTGGCCCTGCTGCCAGCACCCAGTGAGAGAGGCATGAGGGCAACTGAGCCTCTGTCCCTGGGGCACAGGGTCTGAGAGCCCACTGCCCACAAACCCCTTAATCCACTCGCATGTGGGTTTTCAATCTTTCTGCCACCATCTCCTCAGACACAAGGGAGAAAGACAAATGAGATGAACCATCTTATTTGCCATAGAGACAGGAGATCTGAGATTCTTCTGTATCTGTGGAAATTCAGATCAGCAACTGCAGCATCTTGCTGCACAGGAAGAGAAATTAAATGCCACTTTCAGAAAAATATTATGGAAAATAAATGTAATCTGCACATAATGCAGTAATGATCCTCAACTATCTAAAACCAGCTTCAGACTGCTGGCAAAACTAAAGCCTGAAACCTGCTGGTTTTGAGCTTAGTTCTGTGCTTAGGAATTGCACTACTTTCATTCAAACAGTGAGAATATATTTGACTACGTGTTGCTAGCATGGTCTATCACACAGAATGGTACAGTCTCTGGATGATGAGTAGGAAGGAGAGGTTAACAAACTGAGGTACACCAAATTTCCTTTGCATAGAAAGAAAAAAAAGCTGTTTTTTTCAGATTATGCAAGTATTGATAGGAATGCAGAAGTGCAGTGGCTTTACCTGTGAAGTTCAGAGTCCTTTCCCCTAGATCAGCACATGTGATTGAAATATTTGTACCTTTAAGAAGGTCCAGAGTGCTTTCTTCTTGCTTACCTATTGAAGCCATATTGTTAACAACAGTATGGAAATATTTAAGGGGTTAAGAATCTGTGATGATAACTGTTTTCTGAAATTAATGTAAAGCCAGCAAATATTATTGCTATTACTACACAATATTTTGTATGCTATTGCATAACATGTTTGGGTGGGGGGGGGGTGGAATTCAAGAACATGAGGCTGTTAGAAACAGACCCAGCAGGGTGGAGGGGAGAAGCCTACCTGCCAGACCCAGCCAGTCCAACACAAGCTCAACAGGTAGGGCTCCCTAAGATTCCCTGAAAACCAGAGGAAGCCTTTGGAGTATGTGTTGATGTGATGGGTTGGTTTAACTTTTTTTTTTAATTTGTGAATACAGGACTTAGGTGGATGCATTTCTACAAAGTGCTATGCATTTATCTTAACTCTGAAGGATTTTCCTTTGCTTTATAATGTCCGCCCCCCGAAACACACTAATATGAAACACACTAAAAACCTAAAAGCATGGTTCTGAGAACCTTTTACTTTCAGGCCAGAGCACAAAGGGACAGTGCACAAACAAAGTCAAGATTAAATAAATCATCACATTTGCCAGTACATGAGGCCTGTGACTGCTGACTAGTTTTGTAATCAACTCATGCTGTATCTTTGGAGCCAGCCACCCACTGTTTCTATCACTTTTTGAATCTAAGCACAGCATGCAGGTGTTTTAATTCAGACTTGGTCTTCTGCACTGAAAAATCAAACCATTCTGTTTATACATTTGAAAATCTGCATCCTCTAAGTTTGCAACACTTTTGGTCAACATGATTGACAAACGGTTAAAGCACATCAGTATCTTTTAATGTCTCCAGTATAGCTCCTCTCTCCAGTGCTCATCTAAATAGATGGTGATTTTTTTCTTCTCCTTTTTCAGTAGACTGCTTTGTATTTTATTTCTCTTATTTCCATTCATTTTCTTCTACCCAGATGGGTACAACATATCTACAAAAATCATCTTGGGGGAATCTTTTTATTTGTTTCCCAAGTGTGTTCATAAAGAAAAAGGTGACTTGGACACAGAATCCTTCTGATCCCTGCTCACAGAAATTTAGCTTTCATTTTCAGAGGAAAAAGAGTTGGAGGTCTCAAAAGAAAGGGTACATAAAATATAGTAACGGAGAAAATAATACTTTTCTCTTTTTTGGTATGTTGTTTACTTAGATTTGTATAGGCAAACTGAATGCCTTTAAGGTCTTCACTGCTGATTTTCTTCTCCTAGTGGATTAGCAAAGGGATGTAACTGTGCTCGGTAAAAGGGATCATGGTGGTTTTAGAGCACAGCACTAGATTTTCTCACACCTTTTATTCGGTTTTGAGGAGATAGCTGCAGCTACTTCACTGTTGCCTGATAAACTGTGGTTTCCGACAAATTGAAAACCATGAGACATTGATCGGGCACAGCTAGGAGATTGTGTGGTGCTGTTTTGCTGACTACTGGCTGGCTTTGTGCAGGCTGCTTGGTGTCCACAGCAGCAGCCTGGCACAGCCCCTGGGACAGCCTTGGGAGCAAGCTGGGGACCCACAGGACACACGTGTGCCACCAGCACTACTGCCAACCAAATCTGGTGGAACAGATATGAGAGCTGTTCAACAAAACAGTCTGTGCTGGAGCCAGCTTACATTTGCCAGTGCCTGCATCTTTCACCAGTGGCTATCAGATCTCCTGGTCATGCTGGACATCACCCATTTGGTCTACATGAAAAAACACATAACTACCACATTGCCTAATGAGAGGTTAGAACCAACAGGCATACAAGTCTACTGAATGGAAAAATGAAACAATCCAGTGTGGTGTTTTTACCTGCAAGCCAACAGATTATGTAGGACCCAGTACCCATTTCGCTGCACCTAGAGTTTGCCTCTCAACAAAAGAAAAACAGAGGCAAGAGACATAGGAGTCATGTGAAAGTCTTCACAGGAGGAAGCCAAGAAAAAGGTCCTATTTGGAGGCAGAATTTTTAAAGGAAAGCTTGGGTTTCTGCACAAGAAAACTGACTCTTTGTTATTTCCTATTATGTTCAGGCAAAGGACGTGTGGCAAACACCTGTGAATAAACTGGAGAAATTCTACTTATTTCTTCCTCTAAAAGACGTTTCTTCCTCTAAAAGACTAAAGAAAGAGCATCATCCAACCAAAGAGAACGAGTAAGAAGTTCTAAAAGTACTAGGAGAGTCCTATATTCCATATCATCTGCTTTCTGCTCAGACAATGTGTTCTGTAACTTTAAGAAGCTGGGAGAAACTCTGCTGGCCCGAGTTGTTTGAAATTCTCCCCAAGGTGTCTGGCCTTGAAGGGAGGCGGGGGGGGAAAGACGGTGGGGAGGTTCGGGTTTTTTTTCCCCCCTCGCACTCTCTCTCTCTGGGGCTTCCAGCGGCAGCAGCAAAGCCCTATTCCTTCTTCGGTTTTATCTGTTTGGACTGTTTTTCTCGAGTTGACTTTTCATCCAAGACATCAGACAACACCCGAGAGGAAGCAGGTGAGAATCCTTCAGGAAGCCACCTGAGGGACTTCGCCCAGCCCCGCAGTACCCCCCCGGTGGGGGGGTGGAACTACGCCCAAGGGAAACCAGGACACTAAAGTCCATTGGACTGTTCGGTCAGGTCTAATAAGTCCTTTTCTTTATCCCATGTTTTATGGGCATTTGGTTTTGTTTGTTAAATAAAATAGGGCTTTTTTCACTTTCACCCAAGAAGGTTTGTTGTGGTGGGGGGAGGAGGTGCCGGAGGCCTGTTCCTGTGGGGGAGGCGCTTGGTGGAAGCATTTTCCTCCTAAACTTGTCTCAAAACTGGGACATTGTTGGTGCAAGGCTAGACATTAAAAGACAAGCTTAAGAACCAGCACTGGCATATTGAAAAAGAGTATCAGCCTGACTTCAAAATTATGACTTTAGAAAGTTTAAAAGGATTTTAAGAATTATTTTCTATTTGAATATGCTTTCCTGCCCTTTGTAGTCAGCATAATTCCACTGAATATGATGCTACGCATCTTCATAAATCTGTAAGTATGTTTGACAGTTATACCCATACATTTGCCTTTATGCTTTTCATCTGAAAAATCACGTTTTAAGCTCATGTGTCATTAGCTGTGTCATTACTTGAAAATGAAAGGCAAAAAAGAACACGATGAGCTATGCTGAATGCCAAAGGCCTCAAAGAGCAAATTGGGTTGCACCAGCTGTTTTCTGAAGGCACCTGAAATAACTAGGAATAGACAGAAACTTCTTCTCAGAGTGACCAGAAGGCACAACTCATCCTCCCAGCAGTCACCTTTTCACTTGGCTGAGCAAAACATGTTTAAATGCTGTGCTCTGCCGTCAGTCTGAGAGGAACTCACAACAGCTGAAAGCCAGGTGCTGCACAACTGCAAGAAGCACAGCAGAAACACTAATTCCATCTGGTGGAAGATGGGTGCACTATCTCAGGCTCAGCACAGAGCTGATGTCTTCTATTCACAGTTCATTTCCACTAAATGAGCAGAGCGGGCATCCTGCCTTTAGGAAAAACATAAGAAAAAATAAACCCTACAGCCATAATTAGTTTTGCTTTCTCATATTTTGTCTCTCTCATGGCACAATTAGAGCATCCATTCTTTCAGAGTGACTCAAAATAAGCAGAAAAAGTCCTTTTCCTCCTTACTTTGCAAAGCTCCTCAAGCGTGTCCTTCTTCCAGTTTATGGGAACATGACTGTTCTATAAAGCATAGCTGCAAGTTTGTCTGTCAAAGTCAAATCATATCCATACTTCCCAAAGGCAACTACTCTTTTCATTCAGGGGTGTATTGATTCCTCAAAGATAGTGCAACTTCTAAATCTCTACTGGATATAAGTATCAGCTGTGAAACCCCACCTCTCACCTAAATACAGACTCTTGACTGTGCTCACTGTCACCTTCTGCTTGGCTTTAGGCACAGTACCACGACACATCCATTCCTACACTGAGAACAGAAAAATACAGAACACATTAGGTTATCTTCATTTTCCTTTGGAGGCCTTCTCAATCAATAATATAATTCCTGAATTAAGGGCACTTGATTCCCCTGTTGTGACTGGATAACTACTTTTAAAAAAATCAACCATCCTATGTTCCTTAAAACAACATGCTCTGAAAATTGACTTACACTGTCGCTGCCAATTTAGGAGGAGAGAGTGAGATTAAGAAGTGAGAGAAAAGTGGCTCCATTAGAACCATCCAAGCAATTGGCAATGGCTACTCTGTGGCTGTGAATATGAATTAGTAAAAACATTTAAGATCGTGAATAATAAAAGAGTTGCTTTTAAGGTTCTACACCTCAGCTTGAAATGCTTTTATTTTGAAAATGCCGCTTGTCCTAAGGTTTAATTAAATGAAAAAGAAGATTTGTAAACAAAAAATATCTAAATACAGAGGCAACAGAGAGAAATCACAAAGGCCAGAAGCAAAATGTGCTGTATCTTCTGCATTATTCACCAACATAGCAGCAGCCCCAAGGCTCAGGATCACAGTGCTTAATGTATTATTTCTTTCCTGGCCAGTCCCTGAAAGCATCTGCATATACTATTTCAGGACTAAAAGGACTTAGGCAATGCTTTGCTAGGCTTACATAGATAAGATGAGTACACTTTTTTTCTCAGCCAAATCCCTCTTTTCATGGACATTGTATCTCTGAAAGCCTATCTGCAAAATTAACACAACAGTAAAACTGCACGTGGCCTCAGTATATACAAACGTAAAAAAAGATACATAAAGTTTTACTAGATGTATTGCATTAATACATTTATAGCTTAGAAATACTGCAACTCCCACCAAAAAGATGCATTATTAAATATAATACTTCATATTTAATTCTGAATTTCTAAGTATCTATTGTTGTGCTCTATGTAAATTATACTGCATTGAGAAAGAAACATTTTTATTTAGATTCTCTTTTGTAATTTTCCTGGCAGAAGTACTAAGTCATTTACTTATATCCTTGGTAAATGTTGTGTGTGTAAATGTTGGTATAATCTGGCTTTGTGTTTCTAAGCCAAGTAATAAATGAAGTGAGCTGTTCATTGCAGTATTTATAATGAATTTTTCTTGTTGCAGAGTGAGACATATTGATCAAAAATCCCTCACTGAAAACAGCTACTGCAGCCAATGCAGCATGGATGAGCTTAGGATTCAAGCTGGAATATGTACAAAGACAAATTACTAGGATGTTCAGAAGTACTGGGAGTATCTTTCAGGAGAGGCATTTAAAACAGCTCAAGCTTTTTGCTTAGTAGATTTAGGAGGGACATACGTTATCTATTAAAAAAAAAAAAAGAAGAAAAAAAAAAAAAGAAAAAAAAGAAAAAAAGAAAAAACAAAACAAACAAAAAGGAAGAAAAATGAAACTGAAGGATTACATTTCTAACAACTGGAGACTATTTTTGTCTGGAGAGCCTTCAGATGCTAGTAACGGGAGCAGAACTCATTGTAGAAGTTTAATCAGGTCATTAAAATGGCCATGTAATATGATTACAGACAGAGCAGGAGTAAGTCCCGCTCTACAGCAGGGAAGTGTGATCTTCTGACACAGAGTTGTTATGCTCAATCCTAACATCATCCTTCTCTGGGTTAGCACTTCAGCATTAAACATACACTGAAGCTTCACTGATTTCTTTGAACATTTACAATCTCTGCTGCCTACCAGGACAGTAAGTCAGAGAGTATTTGGAGCTTCAGGTAATGTATGAGATAGCTGCTGTATCCTGTTTTGCAGAAGCACTATCTTGCCAGAGTACTGGTAAGTAACTTGATTATTTTTACTGACATGTGAACTGCTTAAATATTAAATGTTTGTGTTAGGAATAAAATAAAGGCTAGACATACTGATTTTTTTGCATTTTTCAAAATATTTGTATCTTTATTTCCTCCTCTATTTGTATTTTAAAAAAACAATAAATATATACATGTATTTATGTATGTATATATAATTTCTTTTTACTGTGTAATTTCCCATCAATTGAAGTAAAGAGCAAAATGGACGATAGTGCAGCAATAACATTAAGGCATATACAAAAGGGTAAAATGGAGAATGAGAAACTCTAGTAAACCTCACAATTGAAGTACATAATTTTTAAATTCAGTGATAGTATCAGAATCAAATTCTCTCTAAGTACTTCATCAAAGTATACTTAAAATGCACAGACAGATACAACTATGTCATTAATCTGCACTGTTCACTACAGGACCACCAAGAGCCTGTCCAGGTTTCTTTGGTCACCCTTTCCTCCTCCTCTAACTGAATCCTGCCTGCATGTGAGCCTTCCTGGGCCAGCGTCCCCATCAATCCAAATGAGACGCTCCCTGTTGCCTGTGCAGAACAACCTCCTGGCACATCTGAAATAAAGCTGATGTCAGGAACTGACAGTGCTCAGCTCATGGCCAGTGTGTGCCTAAGAAGCACATCCCACTCTGCACCAGCGCGTGGTTCACTCTGCTCGCTCCTGTCAGTGACCAGAGGTGCGCGCTGTGATTTAAATCAAACCATTTGGCATGAACTGTGCAGCCTATTCTCACATCTGACTCTCAATAAATCTGTAAAGGCGAGTGCTGAACATAAAATGGGCATAATAGACATTTCAACAGATTATGCACATGGTCATTAGTGCTTTCCTGAAATGCGATTTTGCACCAATTATTTTGCTACTGAATTTTCCAAATGTCCATTGTGGCTTTCTATGTTCCTCGTTAGGCATAGCTGACAGCTTTCTGGCATTAAAGAATGATTCTTTCAATTAGAAAATCACAGTAAGTACTGTATTATCAAGATGAACTTGATATACTCCTATTTTATATAGCGTGTCTCTATGCATAACATGAGTTAAGCAACTATGAGGTCACTTCTGTAACCTGCAAACTTATTGGAAGTCACTGTCTTTCATAACTGTTTAGACCAACAAAACTAGCAGGATGATGGATTTACAGTATGTCAGCCAACTAAAAAATGCAGAGTGTTTGCTTCTTTTGCAGAATGGAGTAGTGATGTTATAGTTAGACACATGTTGATTACACTTCTCTATTTTCAACATGAAACATAACCAGATTTTCAAGTGCACTCTATTATGATATCACAATGTTATATACAGTATATTTTTATTGTATTTTTACTTACATAAAATACTCATAGAAAATAATGAGAATGAAAAATAGGATATGGTTTGCATAATTTTACTTTTGTTCATTTAGAGGCATTACATATTACATAAATATACTAACACATAAGTATTCCTTTCATCTTAGCTTCGTACAGAATGATTCAAAAAACTAAACTCCCTATAGGATGAAAACTCAGTCTTAAAATTGAGGCTATGTTAGTTTTAAAAAATAAGTAATCCCACCACTTAATTTTTCTACTTATTTTATTTAACATTTTCCCAATCAACAGGCTGAGAAAACAGGCACTGGCTGCCAGCAGTTGAAACTGGCAGGAACCAGAAGACTCAAGTGTCGCTAAATCTCATTTTGATTTCCATGAAGATATTAGAAAAAATATGGCAGGAATTTTAAAATACTGTATTTGAACTGAGTACATTTTCTCCTAATTCAATTTTGCTTATTTAATCACATTTAGCAGTCAAAGTAACTCTACTTACACACAGTGCCTTTCCTAAGCTGACAGTGGAATATCTTTCATTAATAATACTATTTTGTATTGCAAGATTAAAAAATTCCATTATATTTACACATGGATGTGGTTTATTTCCCTCATGTTCTTGTCTGTTCTAATGAATTTTATGTGAAAAAAAAGTGTTATTCTCGTGCTTGCTTGACTCCATTTAACTTCATTTATTTCAGAAATGAACATGGTAAAAATTGTTGGGTTGTACTTTGGTTAGTTAGTTGTTTTCCTACCATTTTCCACACCTAGAGCATAGGACAAAGACCTGAAAGCATATGTACGCTAAGCTCAGCTGAGACAGGAACCCCTCTCGTGGTCCTGCACCACTCATTCAGTGAGGGGTGATGGATTTTGTCAACCTGAACACAGCACACCCCATAAACTGCTTCAGTAACAAAAATGCCTTGCAGAGCTCTGTCTCAGGAACTACTTCTGAGAGCCACTTTCCTTCCCTAATTTCCATCCCAACAAAGAATTGCTTTGATGCTACTCTCCACAAACAGCAAACCATAATAAATCTGGGTTTGTTTCATTTGAGCATCACCCTGAGGAACATTTTCCCCCAGCCAAGGAGAGGGACCCTCCCACCAGAGCCATGCAGTCCAGGGCTAGGACAGCTCTCTGTCTCCTGACTGAGAATGTACAGCCTGATGAGTCTGCTAATGTTGTTCTTCCTCAGTGGTTCTCATCAGCCTTCTAATCCCAAAGGGATAATACTAAATGGTGTGGAAGGAAAATAAGGGGTACAGAGAGTAATTTTGTATTTGTATATTACAAAATCAAAATTTTAAATGCTTAATTAATATCAAAGCTAAACATTTTCCCCGCTCTTGTCATTTTAAGGTTTCCTTCTGCACAAATACTCTTCTGGCCTCCCTACCTGATTCTGTAACAATGGCAGGAGCTGGTACAAAAAACTGTACAACTTTGAAATAAATAATTTGGATCCAAAGTTTTCAAGTTTGCAGTATTGCAAGGACCACTTACTTATATTCCACTGTTTTTAACAAAGGTTTCTTTCAACTTAGAACAGAGAGGCAATAATTCTGTAACTTGCTATTAAGCCAGTAGATTGCAAAATATCCAAGAAAATATTATATTTTTATAGAGAATGACACGTCTGAGAAATATCTAGGCCATCCCTTGGAATACAAGTATTGAGCTCAATTTCAACTATGAAAAAAGAAGTCAGTAGGGCACTATAACTGAAACCTCAGCAAAAATCATCCTAACCAAAACACATTTTTAATAATAATGGGTAGAAGACCAGGAGGAAAAAAAAGGCAGGAAAACATTTTAACTAGAATACTTAATGCGGCTATTAATTACATGTAATAGTAAACAACTTAGTGGCAAAAGCAGCTTTAATACTTCCTCTAATTTTGAAAATTAACAGTTTTCAGTTAGAGGCAATACTAATATAAATGCAAGGACAATTTACTTCACAGCCCACATAAACATTGTTTAAATGGTGTTAAGTCAGCATCTTACAAAATGCCTTGAACAAATAATAGGATCTCAACACTATGACACATAGTGCTATAATGTACAATGAAGTTCATTGGTATGCATCACTTCAAACCTCCAGCATACACCAACAATATAACCTGAGCAAAAAAAACAATCAAGGCCTTTTAAAATTGAAAGTAATGTTAATAAAATTAAAAAACAAAACAAACAAACAGAAAAACACAACAAAACTATGAAAGACAAATAGCAATGTGAATGGGAACACTCATCATTCAACCTTTTCTATTCTGATGATGGCTCAGAGATCCCATTTGGATTAAATGCATTGGGTGCTGCACTAAGAATGGCCTCAGTAATGTGGACTCCAATGAACGTTTACAACTTTAAATGGACAAATATCCCTTTGAAGTTCACAGGATGACTTTATAAAGTATATAAAATCACCTCCAACAAAAAGAAAGAAACAGGGAAACACTCCCTGGAAATTTTGTTACTGAGATTCAGAAATCCTTCAGTAACCGAAACAAAGAAGAAAAACAACATGGGCCATAGGGCTTACCATACGGCACAAATTTAACCCTATGCCCTTCCATCTTTCTGTCCACAACTGTCTTGTCAGGAGGACTGCTTTCTCTCAAATATCACTAGTTTTCTATATTTGGTGTAAAAATTCATCATACTGGAACAAAGCACACAGGTGACAATAATGTGTGGAAGATTAATAGAGATGACAGGCTGCCATCCTTAGGGGAAAGAAAATTGCTGTTGCACAGTCTGTCTTTTGTTGAAAGCTAATGGGAAATTTTTCTGCTTGTATGTGGAGAAATAAAACACAGGTACTCCTTAAAAGCACACACTGCCTAAGAAAATGCTGTGTAACACATAATGCTTCCACATTCATCTTTAAACAAAGCAACATGAATTGGAGCACTGCTCTAGATGAGACTGCCTCCACCTCCATCTCAGGAGAGCTTTCACACTTGGCTGAGATGATCTGAGGATTGTCAGTGGTGTGAAAGCCAGCAAGAAGAGTGGCCAACAGCAGACAAGGAAAGTGACAGAAACGCAGAGTGACAAGGGTAACATCTCTCATGACAGAGTTACTTACTATATAGTGATGCACTGAAGAGGGGCTACAGTACTGAGTGCTTTCCAAACGCCCACAATTAGTCTTTGCATTATGTGCAATAAGATGATGCATGCTTGCTTGTTTAAAAACCTTTCCTACTAAGCGTTTGCATTTGGTAATGAATACATGTGAGTTTCCCCATACCAGTCCAGAATCTGGGTAGTACTCTGGGTATGGCCTGGCTAAGAGACCTTTTTTTCCAGAGGTGATTAGGAAAAAAAGGTTATTTATAAAGTTATTTATCATTGACAGCTTATTTGAAAAGTAAAGCCAGTTCACAGAACTGCTGAATGCAGCCAAACTTCTGCACTGAAAATTAATGAAATAGAGCAATCCTAAACACGTCAGTTATTGATCTTGTAACAATTAGTCATGCATTCAATTATTACTTCTTCCTGGACTTCTGCGCCCACAGGGAGCAGAGCATTGCTTAGGGCTGGGCACAGGAACCAGCACAGTCCACGGAGCCTACCAACTCCAGGTCTGGCAACAGAGACACTGCCTGCTCTGAGGAGGCAGAAGGAGCACTGTGCAGCTGCAGGGGATGGACAACTGCCCACTCAAACAACCCTGTGTGTAAGCTTCATTTCTGCATTAAACCATATAGTCCTTTGGGGAGAAAAACTGAAAGAAGCAGTGAGGAAAATATGCATCAGTGTGACCACAGCATTGGTCATCCATGGACTTAAAAGGCAGTCCATAAACCACTTCTATCCTTCATTCTCCATTCTTCTTCTCACCTGAATGCAACCAAATTGCCTTGGAGTCATGGAAGTGCTACTGTGGGGACCTTGCACAGCTTCTGTGTCCCACAGTGCCAGGTATCTCAAAACTCTCCCTATGAAATGGATGTGAAAGGAAGTGGCCCTAGTGCAACTCCTCATCTCTCCTTTCTTTTTCCTTTTTACCTTAGATGCCAGTGAGTATGTGGACCATGGAAATAAGTTCCTTGGACAAAGAAACTCCAAGATGAAAATGAGGGGAATTGTTAACACCTCATGGGACAACCTGAGGAAGTGCAGACTTGGCTGGTCTAGGTCTGGATCTAGTCCAAACTGGATGTAATGCCACAATGTCAAAACTGAACTATGTAGAAACACAACAGAAAAAATCTCCATGTCACAGCATGCTGGGTGGGCTTACAGACTCTGGGCTCTGTCATCTGAGACCTAACTTCATGATGCTATTTTCCAGAGGACAAATGCCATTACATTTTTGTTGAGTAGTTTTTCCTCCTTTTGAGAAGTGAATGGATCTGTATTTGATAGGTTTTGAAATAAAAATCCTTCTTTTTCTTAAAGCTAAAAGCCAATTACCATCTAAGTACTCAGGAAAGTTCAACATGTTAACTGCTGAGAAGGTCATCGCAATTTAAACACCTAAAGAATAAGGAACAGCTGCTTAAATGGCTAACCTGTCTTAAGTGATTTCTTACACTGCCTGAAAGTTATCTGGTCACTAGAAGTACAGGGAAATAGGAAACAACATATCAAGTTGTACAAGCAGGAATTAATGAAATCCCACAAGAGGCAATTTCCAATATAAGTGCTATGTTCCTGGGTTCACCGAGAGCAGGCTGGACAAAGGAAAAGCCTCCTTTAAACACCAAAGGACTTAACACTTTTCAGTTTTCTAGGATCTTTGTAACAAAAAAAAAAAAAAAGGAAAATATTACCAGTCTTGTCTGAAGAATTTCTTTTTTATTTTAAAGAGCTTTATTGCTCATATTAAGTTGCATACATGAATATGTTAACATGGCAACAGCGGCACAGAATTTGGTTTGAAAGGTCTCTAATTTATGGGTATGAAATAGAGCTATGTAAATAATCTGCAATGAGTATTTAATTTACTGAATATTGACCTTTGCTTTTTTCTCCCACAGTACCTAGCAGCAGATTCTTTATGTCAATGCCTTTCACATGGGATCAGCCAGTGAGCTGAACTTCCCTAGTATTTATTGACCAGAATGTTATTTCCATTTCTTGAGTGGATGAGCATTTTAAGCACAACGAATCAGCAAAAGTGGGTATTTCTGGATGTGACTCTAAAGTTTTCCAGCAAAATTTGATTGCTGAAATACTGAGGAAGCTCCTCCAAAAGGGGTGAATACAGAAGACCTATTAACTAACTCGTGCCTGCTCCACTGGTTCAGTGTACTGATGTGGGCTGGGATAGGGTTAATTTTCTTCACAGTGTAAGATATTTTGGCAATGTTCTGGACTATGCTGGAAACAGTATTGGCAATACCAAGATGTTTTTGCTATTGCTGAGACATGAACCAAGGCCTTTTTTGCTCCTCACCCTACCACACCAGCGAGGATGCTGGAGGTGCACGGGAGTTGGGAGGGGACACAACCCAACCAGGACAGCTCATCCCAACTGGCACCCCCTCTGCTTTAAAAGGAAAGGCAAAAACCAGTAAAGATGATTACTCAGATGAATACTTCAACTTACTTAAAAAATAATGTTTTTAACCATACTTCTCAGACAGGAAAGACAGTGTAATAGCTGATGTGTGCTTGAGGAGAAGAACTGTTCAAAACTAAAGCAAGCAGAAAAATATTTAATTCACAAGAATGTTTTATCAGCCATGCTCCCGAGCATCATGAAGATTTTCCTGACTACAAGCACTGAGGATATTCTTTGTTCGTTCTTTATAGTCATTCCATGTAGGTAAAAATAAGTGAATCAAGCATTCTGTAATAGCTTAGAAGTTTCTAGAGTGAGTGTGTGGCCAGAAACCAGTAAGTGCGTTCTGTCTACTGAGAAACTGAAACTCAAAAAATGGAAGGGCAGCTCCATGGGCCAGGCCCAGGTGAGAAGACACTTCTGACAGGGCTTTAAAGTTTATTGTATATTCTGGTTTTGTGGGACGGTGCCTCATATCTACTGAATTGCATCATTTTATGCCATCTTCTGTCACTTCACCGTAACAGGAATTCCAGAATTTCCCCGTGGGATTTCTACAGCACTGCAGACTAGACAGAGGGCTGCAGGCAACTGTCGGACTGGCTTTCCCTTCCTCACCAAGGAGGAAGTGCCACTCTGAACCTCTTTCTTAAGCAATAAATTCTCGAAGGAAAATCTGGATTCTCGCGGGGAATATTACGCTTTAAAAGGCAATTTCCTCAGTGAAAGTACAAACTCTGTGAACTATGCAGAGCCATGTCTCCTTGCACATGCTCTGGAAGACAGCCCCCTGGGGCCATGGACAGGACAGGAGGCAAAACAATGACACAGCAGCTGCTGCCAATCCCCAGTGAGTTTTGGCAATGTGAATAGTGTGCGCCTGTGGAAAAAACACTGAGCTGTGCTTCCTAACACTGGCCATGTTATCCACAGCACTCTTTCATGGGGTTTGCTCTGGAAATCAAGACTGACAGCTTGAGAGACCTTGGCAGCATGCCTGCTCTTCTGAGCCCCAGGCTGCCAAAGCCCAGTGATTAGAGAAGAGAAAAGGGCTTACAAGCACAACAAGAAAGGACACAGCAAGTAAGACAACTGCTGTGTACACAGTAGCAATGCTGGTGGCCTGAAATGAATACTGCTGAATAGTTGGCAAAATGTCTAGAAGACTGAGATGTTCAGTCTAGCAATAAAACTGCGGACTGAAAACACTGAGAAACTGCAGAACCAGATTGTAAAGCAACTCTGTTTAAACACCCAGACATAATAAAACTGGCATTCAGACTATATATCAGAGGTATAAGAAGGATTTAGGAATTTCTGAACATGATATGAAACAAAGGTATGTCCATGTAAGAGTAACTGGGAGACAAATAAAACCTAGCCAGAAGAAATTAAAAGGAATTTAAGAAATTAGCAGTTGGCACAAGAGTAACATTAACCCCCTCAATTTTGATGGAATACTTGGTCCACAACCCTAGCCATGTGCCAAAAGCCATATTACAGACAAGACAGGCAATTATCCAAGCAGTATGAGGCAAAGAACACAGAGCATGGCAGGACACACCAGTGGATATGAGAAGTTTAACAAACATAAAGGGTGGGAGGATTCCCTCAGGCACTTTAAATGGCACTAAACACTCATGTTTAAGCAAATCAACACTCAGCACTGACCAGAGAACAATTCAGCTTGCTTTGACAGACACCTGTATTTCGTCAGATGAAGAGATAATTGCACCCTAGTGATGGTGCTCATTAAATCTCCACCTATTCCAACAACGGTTTACGAACGTTGTTTCCAGACAGCCAACTACATTTATGCATCTGAATCAGGAGCCATATTTATGAACAGCATGAATTTAGATGAGATGGCCAAAACTTTGTTTGGTCAGTGGCAGTGCAGAAGATGGACTGCAAAATTGAAAGTACAGCAGGACCCTGATAAAAAAAGAACCATTTCCAAGGCTTGCATGGCCTTGGCAGGTAGATGATTGTTTATTTTTTCCCAAATTATACATTATTAAATCTCTAAAAGACAGTATTTCTTTTCTTGGATGAAATCCATGTACACTTACTAGCTTCATTAAATTTTTCTAAAAGTCTGTGTTTTCTTATGTACCATGTCAGAGAAGCCACTATATCTATATTAATTAAATTATTTCTTTTCACTGCGGCTAAATATGTTGGTCATGATTCTTTTTTTTTCAAGAGTTTATCAAGAACAAATTATGCTATTAAAAATATGATTATTTTCTATTTTCAGCAACATTTTTTTGTTTCAGAGTTCACATAAAAATTCAAAAGAAAATTATGTGCTGTTCTGCAGAATATTTTATCCCATATTGCAATCTACATATGCTGTAAGAAAATATCCCTTTATATTTCAATGTGCTCTTTATATCATGTTGAAGAGTACTTGGTGATGTCATTTTCACAAAAGCTACTTGACAAGTCTTTCCTATCCATGTCAAAACTAAATTTAAATGCAGTATTTAAGGGCTGATCACCTAAACCAATAGTATGCCAGAAACACGTTTATGAAATGCCTAAAAAGAATGATCCAACCACTTTTGAAATTGTATTCATATTCATAGGATTTTGGAACAACAGAAAAATAATGTTCAGTGAAGCAACTACAAATGGAGATATTATTGTATTTATATACATATATTTACATTTAATTGTAAAAGACAGTCAAAAGTTTAAAAATATATAAGGTAATTATATATAATTACATAGCAATTTCAATGTGAGATTTATAATGCTCTTTTGCACAAGATCATAATCAATGAGAGCCAAGAAGCCTATTTTTTATTTTTCAATGAAAATCTAGAAACTGTAAACAGTAATCTAGTACTTAGAAACTATTATTCTAACTTAGGAACTACTATTCGTACGCATCTTGGTAACATTGATCTTATTGTCTGATTAAGGTAAGAAAAAAATTACTCTTTTTGTACAAAACCCTTCTTTCTCATGCTCAATAAAAAAGTTCTCTGCAATGATGACACTCTAGCCTGTCAAAAATTATTCCCACTCAAATCTATTAATGAGATCTTGATATGCATATGAATATATTAAAAACTATGATACAGGACAAAGACGGGGAAGATCTGGAAATAATACTAATAATCTAATTAGGTAAGAATCATGTGCAAAACAAAAGACTATACTACTGAGTTTTTTTCAGACACAAACTCTGAGACAACAGAGATTTCCTACATCGGTATCTATTTGAGCAGTAGAAGCAGAATGCAAATAAATGACATTTGAGATTTTCTTCTACTCTACCCCTTCCAAAGTCACTGAAGAGGCTACCTGACCAATTAGGATTTATTTAAATATGGGTTTAAATTCAAAGTCCAGCTTCATGTTCTCACTATCCATTAGGATAGACATAAATATTCAGGCTGGATGTTGCACACCCAGGTATTTTTACGCCTTCTCAAATTAAACCTGCATTTTCATCACAGAATAATAGAATGGTTTGGGCTGCAAGGGACCTTCAAGAACTTCTAATTCCAACTGCTCTTTTATTGGGCAGGGTCATCTTCCATTAGACCAGGTTGCTCAGAGCCCCACTCAGCTTGGCTTTGAACACCTCCAGGGATGGGACACCCACAACTTCTCTGGGCAACCTGTTCCAGTGCCTCACCATCCTCATCGTAAAACATGTCTTCCTAATACCCAGTCAAACTACACTTTTTCAGTTTAAATATGTTGTCCCTTGTACAGTCACGACAGGCTCAGGTAAAAAAGATTTCTGTGTCTGACTTGTAAGCATCCTTTATATGTAGAAAAGCCACAATAACATCTCCTTAGATCCTTCTCCCCTTCAGGCTGTGCAGCCCCTTCTTTCTCAGCCTGTCTCCATTGGAGAGGTGATCCAGCTCCCTGATCTGGTCTGGTGCCACTCTAACATGTCCATGTGTTTCGTATGCTGGGAAGCCCAGAGCAGGGCACAGTACCCCAGGTGGGGTCTCATGAGAGTGAGTCAGGGGCAGAATCCCCTCTGTTGCTCTGCTGGCCACGCTGCTTTTGATGCAGCCCAGGATGTGGTTGGTTTGCTGGGCTGCAAGTGCACATTGCCGGCTCAAGTCCAAGTTTTCATCCAACTATTTCACTATACTCCACAGTGATATGGAACCACTGCTGACCTAAAGCAGCAGCTTGAGGTAATACTTATGAAAATGCGGTGTTGCACACATTGAAGTAGTATTTGCATCACCTGATTTCAGGCATGGACCTTAGCTAGCTAAATGAGAACACTGATCACACCTGGGCTAGCCAGCAGAGCGCAATAGCCTCTCCTGAAAGACGGCAGAATGCAGAAGTGAGTTCACTTGTGGTGACATGAATAGCAGTGCATGAAAATGGTGAAGTTTCCCCTGCTTTTATGTCTGAGCTTACTGAAACTTCAGAGAAATGCATGTTGTTTGCAGAATTTAGCCTATCCAGGTCAGGCCCACACCAGGGACTGTGCAGGTATAAAAAGAGCAACTATCTAAAGGGTCAGACGTTGTCCAGATTACATAACATAACATTGCTGAACTGAGAATAAAGTAATAAACAAGACAGAAATAAACTTCTACATTAAAAAAAAAAAAAAAAACAAACCAAACAAACAAAAAAGACAAAAAAAAAAACCAACCCCCCCCCAAAAAGACCACCAAAACCCAAACACGTAAATAACTATAAGCAGTTCAAAGTTCCAACTAATGACTACAGCAATCCAGACACCAAAGGCATCTAAAGAAAGTATAAAAGAATAAACAGTACAGTATTATCACTTTATGTGTAGTCTCAGCATTTTTGTTATTATCCTGAGATACCAAGTGCTGACAGAATAATTTCTAACATTTCCAATCACTCAGATACACTCATATCAGTCCAGAAGCACTTGCATCTTCTTAATGACACTCAACTGTGGCAAATTCAACACATAAATAATGACTTTTCTATATTTTAAATTAAAATGAGAGCATACATCACAAATTATTCACGGAAATAAAGGAACAAACTATCATAAATATGTCATGGTGTATGGAAAAAGTCTCAGTTTTTCATGCCCCATAATATTTGAGTCTTAATGCAATGATTCTTCCTTTAAGCCTATAAACCATTTTCTTTAACTTACAGAAAATGAAAGAAATAAATCAAACTCTAGATACTAAAACCCATTAGACTAAAATCCATGTTAGAGTTTTATTGCAATTCTGATCTAAAAAGATTTTTAGACTTCTGTTTCAGTATCAGGAATTTCTTCTAATATTTGCCTGTAATACTCCTCCCAAACTTTCAGCCCATATATAAAATATATTCCAAAGACACAAAGGAGTTGTTCTATTTTGGTTTTTTTTTCTTTCTAATGACATTTCTTCATGCAATGTAACAAGAAATCTTTGCATAAATAGCTTAGCAAAATTTAATTAGGCATGCTGAATGGAGACACATAACATATGCTTCTGTGCTAGCTAATGTATTATGAAGAGTTATTTGACACCGTATTCCATGGTATACAGTGATAACTTACGGGTGAGAGAAACAAATTCTCTCCTCAATCACACTAGCTTTTTCAATTATCCAAGAATATTATTTGCTCCTCTTTCTTCTCTCAATTTTATAAACCACCGAATACTATTTCCAGAGTCAGAAAATGACACTAGATGAATTAATAATTCATTGTAGTATAACAGCTCCTGGATTGCAGTGCTGTACTACATTCTACAAATAGTATAAAACAAACTGTGAAAATTTGCCCTTATTGCTATATAATATGAGCAAAATTTATTGTTGTGACATGGAGAAGCCCCATTTGGAAACAAAAGTCCATACAACAAATAACATGGTCAATGAGCTGTCAGAAGCTCTTTCTCACTGAAGCTCATGTGATAAAAGTAACTTAAGTTTATATAGCAGGGATTCTTTCTGCATTCTTGTGCTACACTCATAAAAACCTTTCATCTATTTTTAATTATAGACTATTGCTTTCATTAATAGATTGCCAGTATACATTAAAAATGTATTTCTGTGCATGTATTAGGCCAAAATTCCATATAGTCTTAATGATGAATAACAACTTTTTCATTATACTTGAAGCACTTTTGGAACCTTATTTATAAACTATTCTAGCAATCCATAGCACTGATATACTTCAATGAAACGAATGCAACCATTTTCATTTAATCGTGAATT
Organism: Dasyornis broadbenti; assembly: GCA_013397935.1. Taxonomy (NCBI): domain Eukaryota; kingdom Metazoa; phylum Chordata; class Aves; order Passeriformes; family Dasyornithidae; genus Dasyornis; species Dasyornis broadbenti. Next base: position 185,225 of record VZRN01001094.1, on the reverse strand, counting down.
TGCAATAAAATTATTGTATCTGAATATGTATCTATAGATAATAATGCATATTGTATATCTTGTACAGTAACAGAAAAGTAATAAATGGTAAACCCTAAAGAAAAAAATATAGCAGTTATTGTACATGAACCTCATTGAAAAACTGCACATTTTGTAAGTTCATGCACTACATTTTTAAAATTTTTATGCAGAATATATAACAGCAATGTTTCCTCTACAAACTTCAGAATAAGCAGCTGTGATGGCTGTCTGTATCATGAAAAGTGAAAGCAAATCCGCAGATTCAGTATGTTGCTCTGCTGATGCAGTAAGATGAGAGAGAAGATGGCAAAACCCGACAAAACCAAAGATAGAAATTTCAAATACAGGAATTGTAAAACATGGACACTCATATCATACAGTCATGGAATCACAGAATGGTTTGGGTTGGAAGGGACCTTAAAGATCATCTGGTTCCAACTCTCCTGCCATGGGCAGGCACACCTTCCACTAGACCAGGTTGCTCAGAGCCCCATCCAGTTGGGCCTTGAACTCATCTAAAGCCAGGGCATCCACAACTTCCCTGGGCAACCTATTCCTGTCTCACCACCCTCAAAGAAAGAAATTCTTCCTAATATCTGATCTAAACCTGCCCTCTTTCAGGTTGAAGCCATCATCCCTTGTTCCAAGTCACTATGTACTCTTGTAAGTAAACTATCTCTTCTCCATCTTTGTTGTAGGCTCCTGTCAGCTACTGCAAGGCCACAATTAGGTCCTCATCACAAATTATCCAGGGCCTGGAACACCAAAGGAGCAAAAAACAGATTTTAATTCAAGGTTTAATATGACATTATTTTTTTTACCACACACTTTTCAGCACCATAATTGTGCCTTCTACTTAAAACAACTTGAAGAAAAAGCTTCCTATATTGAACTGGGTGGTGATTGCAAGAGATACATTTCTGTAGAGCATGTTTTAGCAATTGCAGCTACATCTTTAATGAATAAATTAAAATATTAATTCAGTTTGCAACAGTTGACACCCAGGCTTTGGCCTTGAAATAGTAAAACACAATTAATAATTTATTGTCAAACTATTCAAGACTACACATTTGCTACATCAATCTAAAGAAATGTGAAACATTACTTTTGGACTTACATATGTACCTGTGGATCAAGTCTCTTAACAGCTGGAGACTCAATATAACCAGTGTCACACTAGAGTTGAGAGTTATATGGATGTTCAATTATATTTTTAATTAAGTAAGGCTTGCTGGACATTCCCTATATTCCTTATTCTATAAACAGACCTCTGGAGAAGGATTAACAACATAATACAAAGGAAACATCCTTTTTCTTTCTCTCTCATGCCAGATAAAAAACATTTGGTAACAGACTTTTGTAATATAAGAGGAGATGAAGCAGGACCTGTAGGTGGACAGAAAAACAGAAACGTTTTTATTTATTTTTTCACCTCACTTCATAAAAATGACTCTTAAGTAAACACACAACAAGCAGCCATTGACTTTCACAGCAGGGTTTGTAAACACATGAAGGGAAGACTTGCCTGTAAGGTCAAAATTCAGCAAAGCATTTGCACATTCATAAGCTAAAAAAATCCCATCTGTGTTCCTATGTCTTCTAAGCACAGTTTATGAGATCAGGGTCCAGTATGTAAGTGCCAGGGTTACTTCTAATGACTTTGTTTCAAAGAAATTTCTCAGAGAGGGTGAAAGGCAGAAGCTGACAGGAGGCAGGATTAGGGTAAGGCTTTGTGTTTATTTGAATCACTAACTGCAGCCCCTCCCATCTCCTCCACAAATTTTGCAAAAAATAAAATTTCATTATATTTTGGATTATAAATGGACTTGATCCGATTCAAACCAATGGAATATCTGAGTACACATATAGATAGAATATTGCATCAGAAAAAAAGTATAAAAGAGCCTGAAAGCCTTGAGCACATTCACAAGATGTCATTAGGTATAGAATATATTCTGTAGGGTAACAGCTCACACATCCAAACTCAGAAAACTTTGAATTTAGTGCAGTAACATGCTGTGTTTGTAAAAAGATATATAATTATCAACAAATTAATTCTCTGTAGACACCCCTAAATTAGATGGACAAGCGCTGTTATCCTTTACTGTGGGGAAAGTAAGAATCTGGGAAACAAAGCCAGAGCCATACAGTGGTGGGAACTGAAGAGAAACTTTATAGTCCTGCAGACTCCAAATGCCAGCCTCATATTGCGTTGAATTCATGTTCACCTCCAATCAAAATAACAGAAACCAGAAAAATGAGGAAAAATTCAATAATATCACTTGCAATGCTAATATCATACCTTCTGATTTCACTGCATATTCAAAATCGTAATTATCAGAGCTGCACTCATGCCTTACTTTAGCTATGTTTGATAAAACAGAAATGTATCGCATACTCAAGTATTCTTGGAAAGAAGCTTGTCAGAGAATAGTCTGTCAGAGAATTTTTTTTCAAAGAAGTTGAAAGGAAGATGAGGTGGTTTTTCTTGTAATAAATGGCTATAAACTCAAATTAAATCTGTACAGATTTCATTAAAGCTATTATTGAGAAGCCACAAATTATTCTGGATTGCATAACAACTATACTGCAATGAAGTTATATCTCTAAAGTCATACTGATGTGGGTAGATAAATGAAAAAGGAATGCTACATTACAACAGTAATCAATCTGAAAAATGATCCAGAGACTAATCAATGTCTCTGAATAAGAGAACATTAATCCCTGATGAAGATACTACAAACAAAATAATATCTAACTTAGCTATCTAAATTCCACTCACCATCTTCTTCTATTATGTTTCTTGTGGAATTGAATTCCAGGGGACTCCAAAGAGCTGTTGCTCCAAGTCTGATTTTTTTTTTCATTATTCTATTTAATTGTGTGCACTGTAATTTAATTTACTGTAATGCTGCCTCTATTGTGGCAAGGCAAAATTCCTTGTAAGAGTAGCCCATTAAAGCATATTAAAAGTATTTATCATGATCCTCAAGAGTACAGATAACATTATGCATGGAAAACTGGGATTTAACGTAATTGCTACAAATAATTCAAACCAGTTCTTTCTGTGTTTATCTATATGTAAAACAGGAAGAACAATAATCGTAAAACAAAACTCAGCAAGATCAAACCTGGTCTTTATGAAGCTGCATGTAGATAAATAAAATACTTTGGAATATAACTCACCGTTCTGAAAAAGTACAGATCGGAAAAAAACTTTAGTGTGAAAAGATATTCGGTCCCCCAAATTCCTGTAAGCAATTGAGTTAATTTACTTATAATTTCCTCATATCTCTCTTTTTATCTTCCCATCTCTCACACATGAATGTGCTGCATCATTTCTTCCCATGTTCCCTTTTTTTTTTTTAAAGAAAAATTGCCTATTCCACAGGCAGTGACCTTAATGCCAGGACTCACCCTGACTGTGCCGTTCAAGATCGCAAATGCCATGTGCGGGAGAAGTGGGCATCTCCCACTTGGGTGCATGGTGACACAACCAGACCTCTTGGGATACATGAGGCACAGGAGGGCCCCCACAGACAATGGCAGCAACAGGACACTGTCAGCAAGCACTGTCTGGTTCTCTGACCAATAAAATACATGTGAGCTGAAATCAAGAAGAGTTTGGCACAGGTCTGGATGTGAAACTCAGACTTCTGGGTGTCAAATTGGCACCACTGCAGACAGAGGGGAGATTGCAGTTGAGAAACTTGGCAGCTTGTTTCTAATGCATAATAAATGTGTACACAGCTTTGTTTATTTTGCTGGGATATGTAGAAAACCTTACAATATTCCACAAACAAAAAATTTAAACTGTTTTCAGGTAAAAAAAAAAATTACTAAACATTTACAAGCTGGCAAAACAGAAAGCATGTTAACTTTCACTACTTCAAATAATACATATTTTTCTTTGCTAAGGGCTATCTTTACCCTTCCCACATTCTTCTCTCGTCCCTTCTTTGCCTTGCCTTCTTTAAAGTTTCATGGTCTTCCATCACCTTCAACTCAGAAAGTATAAAGCTGAAGCACGACCTCTATGTTTTGCCCTTTGGAAGCAGTCTAATTTCATAGAAAGAAAAGAATGTGTCCCATCTTTTTAAACCCAGCAGTGTCAGACTTACAAATGTCCTGTCAGAACTACATAATATCTGTTTTAACATTACATTCAACGGAGCCAATGAAGACTTTTAATATTATCACTACTTTACATCAGTAATAAAACAGCATCTGCTTGAGGTCTGATGTGATTCTTCTGTGAGGACAATGGAATTTCCTTAACTATCAGCTTCAGGATACGGAATTTTTAACACAGCTAAATTGCCCTCTTGGCTATTCTGTTTTGAAAATGTCATCACCAATTACATGGAAGCATCATAGCACTCCATGAATTGTGCTAGCATGAAACACTTGAAGTGATGTATCTCGTTGAATCCCTGCAACCACTCTAACACCTCACTCTTCAGACTGGAGCTTTAGTCTAAAAATTAATAGAGAACTATTTGGAGATTGTGTTTGAATTTCATTTGCTCACTCAGCTAAATACTAAGAGTGATGTATTCCTTGCACTGGTCATTGGCAAAACTGGCACTGGCTTCAGCAGTACAAGAAATGCACTTCTGGGACTCTGAAAGCGTTAGAGGAGATCTTACAGACCCTCCCTAGACATCAAAGGAAAATGTTCCAACAATTTTCAAATTTTATTTAAATTACAAATATTTAAAGTACTTGAATGAGTGTTCCACCTTCCTGGTTGTTTTAACCTATCTTGGCATGTAACCAATCTATGAACTTTAATTCTTTATCAGTAACTAATACAGGTCTAGGGTAGGAAGCTATGGTAATCTTGGTTTTTCTGACAATTTAAATTTTCTAATTTAAAATAAAACCTTGTGTTCCAATATTCCATGTGTACAAAGAAACGTAAGTCTTTTTTATTTAATAAAAATTAAAATCATTAAAACTAGAATATCAAAAAGATCAGAGACTTCAGTTCAAGTCTCTTTTAATAAGCACAAAAGCTTGCACAAATTTTTTGGTATATATAGCTTTTTCCAAGAAATCACAGGCAAATAAGTTACAGAATCAATGAGGTAGACTGTTTCCAATATTTACAGCCGAGAATTTATAGTCCAAAATTTGTCTCTGAGAGACAAAAAGGCCATGAACATTTTTTACATTTGCTAAATTTAGGATTTTTCTCTCCTGGGGAATATTTACTGAGCAAAATGCCACCACAGCAAACATCACCAAGGTCTTTTTTGTTACTGTTGCCTCAGGAAGACACTGGACAAGAAGTGGTCAGGAGATAAACATGATGCTCCTGTGACCTCACAATTCCTGATGGCTAATTCTTGCCTCTGATGATAGTGCAGATCTTGCACCACTGAAAACAAACTCCAGTACTGAGGAACAACATCTTCCTTGTGCAACCTGTGTCCCTTTTCAGAAACTGACACTGTGTACATACGGGTATCTAATTACACAAAAATAAACTGCAGTAAACCGGGCCCTAGCTATGTTAGAATGCTGTAAAACTCTGCTGACACAAATTCACAAGTACCACTTTTCACAAAAGCGCAACTAAAAAATTTCCAGCTGCAATGAGGGCAGGAACAGGTTGCTTACTGAGCAACATGAATGACTTCTCTAACGAGACAAAAAAGTCCTGTTCACACACTCCTATAGTGCCCAGGCAGAAGACACAGAGAAGAACTGGAACCTGACTGGAGAAGTCAACAGACTGCCCCAGTGCCTAATCTTCAGACCTTCAGATCTTCCGAAGTGCAGGTCAGAGCTTACTAGCAGCACAAACCACAAGCCACATCTCTAGAGAAAAGATTTTTCTAGAACTTGAGAGATTCAAGCAAGGTGGAAGTCACTGTTGCAGAGACAAGAAGTTGCACTGCCTTGCGTATGGGGCAGGAAACAGTGATTTGGTGGGTTTGAGGATCTAGACTGGTACACAGATATTTTTCCAACATAAAGAATGCTTTAGTACTGATGCTTTTTCTTTACATGCTGCATGAAACTCAGCAGAAAAAAAAAAGGTGATATATCCATCCACATTTAGGACATGGAATGATCTGAAGGCTTATTCAAGTATGACTTGAGAAGGCAACAGGTTTTATATCAAAGTGAAAGGACCACTGTTGACTGATTTGGTGATAGCAAAGTAATGTTAATTCAGCTATACTCCTCTTAAAATGTAAGTGATGTCAACTCGTTTTAAAATGGAAGTCCTACCAATTTGTAGAAACATTTAGGAAATGGGTTACAAATTGATCTTGAGACTTTGGAAGTGACTGTGCATGTTTTGGGGATAGAAGAGTTGAACATTAAATACCATGGGAATTTAAAATGGTTAAGAGACAGACGTCCCCACTCACTCTGTAGGAGAAAACAAAAGGAATTGGCTAACATAGAGAGACTTAATGCTCAGCCAGGAATTGGAGCAATATATCACACACACCTTTCTCTCTCTCTCCACATATACATACAGATAACAAAGCTTCCAAAAAGCGTACCTTAAGCCTAATCCTCTAAGCAAGGTCAGAGTGGTTAAGCCATATAGTCGAAAAAAGGAGACCCATTCTTAACCCAAGAGGAGTTAGGTAAAAGGCTGTTTTCTCTGCAGCAAGATGGACTATGTACTTAAACGCATTCTAAAATTCGGAGAGGGATGGCAGTGAAAACATCATAAATCTTTGACATAAATATAACAAAACACCTTTGTAAGGAAAAAATCTATACAGCACAGAAACAAATAAACTTGAGAAAAATGGAAACAAATGGGCTTCCAAAATTTTATAGCACAAACTGAAAAAGCCAGGGACTATTTCTGTTGCAGATTATTTGAAACTGCATAAATTGAAGGAAGATGCAGTTGCTCTTTCTAGCCAGGTTCCAAACCCTAAGGTACTGTGAGATGCCTGTTAACACAGATGAGCTTTCTGATATATGTAGGACTATCTATCACAAGCCATCTCCTGGACTACGTATGCAGACAGGAGTATTTGAATATCAGGAAGGGAAGAATTTGTCCCAGTTGGGCCAGTTAACTCTTTTGGCTCAACGGTCTCATATTTTAGAGCTTGACTCCACCTCAGCCAGCAAGCCAGACAGATAACTACTGGCACCTGAGAAAACTATTAAACAAAAGATGCTCCTGTATGCCAGAAACATAGTGCTAGAAATGATCTTGGGAAAGACAATAGTTCCATAGGGAGCAGAGACGCAAGAGGGATAAAACCCAAAATATGCAGGGATATGACAAGAAATTAAGAGGTTTAGGACTCCCTATCTAGAAGGAATCTCACTGAATAAACATATTCTTTTTACTGTGATATCAAAGATACAAATTTAATTAAAAGGATGTGGCTGAGAAGCAGAAAAGACAACATGCTTTTTTCTAGGTGTTGCACTCTGGCTAACATGGCATTTTCCAAAGAAAAGAGAAGGAACAGCCTTCTGGAAACAAGCTGATTTACACAAATCTGAGGAGCTGGTGAAACATAAAAAGGGGGAGACAATGTGTGGACATAAGACACCTAAGAGAAGCAACAGAAAAAACATTTTTCATGAAAGTCTCATCCACATTACTTTTCACGAATTGATTCTATAGGCACCTCTAAGTTCAGATGGAAAAACAGTTTCAAGAAAAAGAAAGAAAAAAAGTCAAAGGAACGAAAAGTATGTGCTGAGAAAATGGTGCATGAAAGTCTCCCAAGGACTGGTAAACCCTGGGGGCTACTGGTGCTGGAACTAGCACACATTTGTGCCCCTGTGAGTCCTGTAACTCAGCCTGTATGCAAGATGACTGCTCTATGCAGATGAAGACTATGGGGTCACATATGTCTCTGACAAATAAAGGAGCCTCTGACAGACTTTCTGAACACCTACTACTGACCTGCCAGTAATGCCCTCTATTTTCTGAGTATAAAGTTAGAGTTGTCATCCCGAACGTCACTCTAAACAGGTAATCGTGAGACTTCAGATGTGAGACTGAATAAGTGAGTAGGTTGTGAGAATAATTATCTGCCATTAGTAAAAACCCAAAGAACAGAAATACTTAACAGAATTAGTAAAAGCTTCTAGAATAAAAGCTATTCTAAGAAATATTGGTTGTGATCCGTATCTACCTCAAACTGCCTTCCCTAGGGGAAAAAGGGAGTTTACAACTCACTAGGCATGATACACAGAGGTATTTTACAAGAAACTGGGGTGGTTGAGCAGCTGAAAATTGCTAGAATACAAGTAACACCGGAGGAAAGAAGATGATCTCTTATTTTAATTGGTGCCTGCCAACTGATTAATGTTTCTCTGTATAAGGAGAAAGTATTTTATTTAGAATGGTTTTTTTCAGGTAAAACCTGGCTTTAGAGTGTGAATGCCTTTGGCACCTTTTGACATGCTCACTTAAATGAAAAATTGAGAGAATGCAGAACACAGTAAGATTCAAAGAGTAAAGACCCTTTTGCAAATGATTGTTGAAGATTTCAGTTTTAAAAGATGGGATGGTCTGCTTTTTGTTTCCTTTTCCCTGCATTTTTATTTGTTGCTGGTTGTTTGTTCTTGCCCTTACAGCTCCACAGCAGTTCATATCAGGAAGCTGAAGATATTTAGGAAGGGGAAAAAACTTCTGCAGCACAAGTAGTGTGCTGTTGTAACTTCTGCTCATATCCTGAAGGCAAGCTGAGGGCCTGATCTGCTCTTGATTGTAAACCTGTTTGTGGGGTGAAATAGCTGTAAGCTGTAAGGTACCATGGCTGTGGAGATACAAATGCAAAGTCCCTGCAACTTTTAAACACACAAAAGGAAAACCTAACAGAAAAAGATAAAATGGTTGAGCACCAATTAGTGATTTAAAACTACCTATTGATGGTCCTGGCTGTGAGCTAGTTTTCTAAATGCATTGTCACCCATTGCTCTTTCCCTTAGAGATTTTCCAGCTGAAGATGATAAAGGAGTACTTCAAGGGAACAGAAACACCTTACCTAAGAAATCAACATTTCAGAGATTTTGCATAAAGTCCAAATCAAAATTCTCAGCAGGCTGGAAGTAATTCTAAAGGTTATCTGTAAAAAAAATAAAATGGAGTTTTTATAGGAATTCCCAAATTTCCATCTCCAACTATAAGAACTGAAACTCTTGGCAACACACTGATCTAAACTACCATTGCCATAAGCCAGAGCAAGAAACCTTACAGGCACAAGTGGAGCGGCACCAGCATAAAAACTGGTGCAACAGATCACTAGGTGATTTTTGGTTGGTTTCGTTTTGGGTTTTTTTTACTTTCTAAAGTCTTTTTTAACTTCTTATTCTTGTTGAGAATGCTGCCACTATCACTTGGAAAAAAATCTTGCATATGTACCCATACTGCATCACCTTAAACATTTTAATAGGCAGTGACACTCAAAAGCTTTTAAAACTCTGTACACTAAAGACAAGACCTTAAATCTCATGTTTCAGTAAAGCAATAGCATTAGGAAAGAAAATAATGCAATATTTGGATTCCAACATCCTATAGACAAAACCTGCAACTTTTTTTCCTTGCTTTTGGGCTTTCTGAGCATTAATTCATACTTTTCTTGAAAAAACAATGAAGTCAAGAGAATCTTACCAAAGAATTAACTTTCTACTATTAGGACACTACACCTATGGGAGGCATGACCTAATGAAAAAACACACTGTTCTTCAAAAAAAAAAGCAATTGGTCACCATTTACATTATGTATGAACTTAATCCTGTAAGATATTTAAATATCTATTTAAAGGTTGCAGGACTGACCTCACGGCACTTAGTAGTTGCAGGGAACAGACCAGTGTGCACTGCAACTATCCCATATTTTCAAAATCTTTTTTAAGGTACTCACATAACATAGCTGTTAAAAAACACCTTAAATCCAACATGCTAATACTTGCATCTCAGTAGTTTCCCTGTGTGCTGATTTCAGGTCTTTTTAGTTGCAAACAAGTTCTTAACACACGGTGATTTTTATAAAGAAAAGGTAATACAAAAATTCTGTTTAACAGGAAATGCTGTTCTCCAGTGACAGTAGACGTTCTTTGGAAAGCCCTTAACCCAGAGATTAATGAAAGGCAGATAGTTTGACTGCAATTATCTCCTCTTTCCTTAATAACTAGTTTTAACAAAAACTGAAACTTGAAGAAGGCAGTTAAAAGTGCTCAGTAGCTGATAAAACACTGAGTCACAGACAAGCAGTTTATGTGATTTTTCAAGCTGCAATGCAAGTTTGCTCTCTAATTTTCCATGTTTTATAGGAAGGCAATATGAATCTTTAGTAACAGCATCCTTTCAACAGCCAGGACAAAAAACATAAGTAAGTGGATGTTTAAGCAATGAGAGAAATATCTAATAAACAGAAAATGTGCAAAACAGGAAATGGTTTTGACAGGATTTCTCCAAGTAAAAAGGTTTTAAATTGGGATGGCAATTATACATCAGTATGCAGAACATTTAATGCAAACACTGTGACTTAGGTTTTCCTGCATGTGTGTCTGACAGCACATGTGCTACTGTAAAATCGATTTTTTCACTTTTTAAATCTAATATATAACCTTTTTATCAGGCCATACATTAATTTCCAAATCCTCCTCTATGTACGTAAAATGTGGTTCAAAAATACGTTTGGAGTGTCTGTGACTCTTGCAAAGGCAATATGAGCCTCTTCAGGTTACATAATTGATCAATCTTCTAAGTGTCTCACAGGTGATGAACAATGATGTTTTGGAAAAAAAAACACAGCAAGTTAAAGTACATTTTTTCATTTTTTTAACAAAATGAAAAGTAAACAAAAATCTTTCTTTGTGTAAAACTCATTACTAAACCAAAATCAAAACATTCTATTTTTCTTAGGTTATTCTGCTCTTTCAAACAGACTCCCTTAGGTTACTTTTAAAATCAAAATGTTCTTTTTAAAAAAAAAAGGGAAGCACAAACATCTTGCTCTAAATATTTTCAACTACTCTTGCATGTTTTTAAGATTTCTTTCACAAACTTTGTTTCAGAATTTTGAAGCCTCCACATACCTATTTTCTAAGTAATTTTGTGTTCACTGGAAAATTTCTGTTATCTTTTTCTTTGAATGTTCACTATATAAAGTTACACATGAAATGGGAAAGCCAAAAGATAAAAATCTGTACAAGGCAAAGCTTTTCTTTTGTAAAGGATTTATGCCTGCCATTTTTTTTTTTCCAAGTCAGTCCTTTTGCCTTTCTCAACACATTTTTGCTTTTTCTATGCCTCATTCACCATTTCAGTTATTATTCTGGGATCATGGCCTTCATTTGCCCTCTTTTACCAGCATTATCCATACCAACTAATTAATGGTATAATGGTGCACAGAGTCATTCCAGGCAAGCCTCACCACATGTGGTCTCATCTACTCTGGATAGTTCACCTCTGAAAAGCAAACATAACAAAAAGAGACAGTGTCATGCGGCAGCAGTACCATGGAGGGACTGTGATTAACACTGTTGATCTGTTCTCACCCCTGTCATTAAGGGTGAGGTCCCAGCATCCCTTAAAACAGTATTTTCTCTGCAGTCACTCTTCCCCTGTTCTTTGGGAAACAGGGAAGGAAAAGGAGTTCCCAAATATTCTCCCCAGGGTCTACCAATATTCAGTCATGCAGTCTTTAAAAACAGTTCTATTGACAGGAATGTGGGTATTTTATCTCTGGCCCTAAATGTTCCTGGTAGTCCTTACAAAAATTTTCATTCCAGTCCCATCTGCATGAAATCATTGCTATTGTCCTTTCTCACATATGATATTCTGAAGTTCCACCAAACACAAACATCAAGTTACATGTACTATCTAGTGCATATTTATTGCTTGTTGGTATATTATTTATGTGAATTAAAAAGAAATACCACTAACATAAATAATCTAAAAGTAGAGAGTATGGAGAAATGGTGCAAGTCCCAAGACTCTTCTATGAAACTGGCAGGGCACTAGCTAAAGTAGAAGTGGTTAAGAAACATTGCTACATATTTTTCTGGCACTTTTAAAGAAAATCCATCATCTTACTTCTATAGTTTATGTAACAAAAAGCTATTCCAGTTCAATGCATACTTTTTTTTTAATGGCACAGTGAAAAGCATTCATTGCATGGTTGAAAAGGAGAAAACTTGCATCTATGTATGAAAGCAATCAATTCATTCTAGTTATGATGAGATTTCTCCTGTCACTTCAGTTTGATTGTTTAACTTTACAATCACTTCCCATACTCGCAGAAAGAAGAAAAACAAATGGAAAAGAACCAAAAGCTAAGCAAATCAACATGACTATGTTTAATTTCATCACTACCTGTTCTGAAAAGTGTATTTGCATATTTATAATGCTGTACTAGCACAGAGATGACAACTTTTGGTGAAAGCATATAAACCCACAATATAGTGAGAGCTCAGCCTGTTCTAAAATCTCACTGGAAAATGGCTCTACTCTCATACTGGGCACAATTCTCAGTAGTCACAGCTATGGTCCATATGTGGAACAATAACTTCTCTAGGATTTAAAACACAGCTAATACATATTTCAAATTTAAGCTACAGTTTTAGAAGCCAAATCAAGAGTATCTAAAAGCCAGCATCATCATCTGCTATGTCTAGTGGATGGACTTCCACATTTCATGGCAGTGCTTCTTTTTCCTGTCAGAATACTGTAGTATCTTTCTTCTATTATGGAACACTAAAATTCTCTTGAGCCAGTGGCATTAGCTTAAGCACAGAAATTTAAGTATTCACATTAGCCACACTGCTCTGGAAGAATTTTAAGTTTCTCTTATATCCCAGATCACATCCTGCAAAACTGATGCAGTTATGGGCATGTCTTCAATAACTTCTAACACAACTTTCTGTGACATACATTAGCTCTGTAGTATTTTGTGCACAACTGGAGCTGTTCATAATATATTTAAGTAAGCTGCACTGCCTTTTCAAATTAATCTATCCTATTGCCACACTGTACGCACAGCAGATACTCAGAAATCTCAAGTCACTCTGAACAAGTGTTCCCTGTGGCTCTGGAAGGAAACAGCCCAAATTCTTTAGTTTCTGAAATTTGCCCACAGGTTTCTTTAAAAAATATAAGGAAATTCTGAAAGGCAGACATACCTGCCTTGACATAATCCACTTCCCAGACACAGAAATTGCCCTCCATATTGACCAAAATTACTGACTACAGCCAGATTTGTTCATGGTTGAGCCGAGAACTTCCCTATTGTCATTTTGGCACTAAAAAACCTCAAATCAATGGATCGGTTCTTCTCGAACACTTAAGTATCTAGGGATCTAGGATATAAATGTATTTAGCTCTTTCCAGCAGGAATTCTGTTTCTGTTGCTCCGATGCAACTCAGCATCCAGCAGCACTAGACTGGAAGGGAAAAGCACACATGCTTGCAGTCTGTCTAGGGACTGCTATGGTTCATGGCATAACAGAGACAGCTTTAAGGAAATTCTAGTTGCTAGAGAGAAATTACATAGATTTTTCTTGAATACTCCTGCAAAACAGAGATCAATCAGCCAATATACATAAGCTAATTTCTTTTATGGTACAAAAAACCCACAAAAAGCCTCCAGACTTTGGTAATTTGTATTTAAATCAGTAAAAAAGTACTGCATAAATGATACTAGTGTGCTTGTTTTATGACAAGAAAACCATTTTAACCAGAGCAAGTTGTATTTTCCTTAGCAATGTTGCAACTCATACCATTATTTATGCCCACAGTCAAACATATTTTCTTTACATTTTACCAGTATCTCAACCTAGAACAGCCTCTCTGAAATGCTAATTGTAACTATTACCCATCCCAAGATCATTCTCACACTCTTTCACTTGGAACTGGTAACAGTGATGTACATGGATCAGATAATTCCTATCTCTCACTGTAATTGCACAGGGATTTTGTTTTCTTTTGAGTTCGTAATGTCTAAATTGGATTAAGATAAATTGCTTATGAGCCCTTCTCTACAGAAGTTGCTTTCATGACTGCTACATTTAGTGCCAGTTTACCCTAGAACTTCATTTTTTACACCAGTCTTATATGAATGAGTTTCCATGAAGTTCATACTCAATTTCAGATTATTCTTAAGGACTCAATACCCTATGAAAAGAACATACCCTGAATTTTGCTGACATACATGAGTGAATACAGTAACTGTCATGCTGACATACATGAGTGAATATGGTAACTGTCATGCTGGCACTGTTCATTATGATCAGATGGAAATCAAATTATATGATAGAAGAGTGACCAATCTCAGGATCAGAAGACTTAGTCTGTTTATTAATGTGTTTAAACATCTTTACACTCTCCTGTCTGGGCAACTCATGTTCTCGGCAATAATAATCTGAGTGGGTGGTTGAGAATGGAGTGAGTGGGCAGATGAAGTACTGATGCAAATTACTGATGCAAATTACTGCTACTTAGCAGCACATACATTCTCTCATCCAGGGAAATATTTTTTTATGATTCCATAAGTTATACAGAAGTAATTAAAATATTTTACCTGTCAATACCTGGAAATAAAATCAATAGTGTATTCACCATTCATTATCTTATAATCATAACTGAAGTGTCACTAAATATCTAAAATGTCATAAATAAAACTCTGAAAAATAAAATGTAATCTGTGGTTTTTTTTTAATATTGCAATTGCAGACCTCATAACACCTATGTGATTGCTGATACACATTACTATGACCAAATAATGCCAACCAAAAAATCCTGATTGGTCTTTCCTTTATTCTGGCATATTATTGCTTTCATAATTTTAGCTACTGAGATTAATGACAGAGGTGACAGAAAGGAAAGCAAAATAATGTACAACATTACTAAAGGCTACATACAATTAAAATATAGTGAAATTAGCAGTCATTGTTCCTGTGTTGGCCATAATACTGCTGTTCAATAGACTCTAAAAGAAGACATCTCAATGCAATCAGTACTTGTTCTTTGGGTCAAATATGCATGAAGCTTCCTTAATGTCTTGGTTTTGGCTGGGACAGGATTAATTTTCTTCCTAGTTAATGGTACCCTGTTGTGTTTGGGATTTAGGATGAGAATAATATTGATAACACACTAGAGTTTGGGTTGTTGTTAAGTAGTGCTTACCCAAAGCCAAGGACTTTGGACCGTCTCATGCTCTGCCAGTGAGGAGCTGCACAAGAAGCCAGGAGGGAGCACAGCTGACCCAAACTGGCTGAAGCGAAATTCTGTACCTCAGAACATCATGCTCAGTATATCAACTGGGGCAGAGGCAGACTGGCTGAGGAGGAGTAACACTTGCCAGCAAATAATTACTTTGAGGCATTGACCAGACTGTGATTCCAAACTTTCTTTTTCTTTTATCCATAGTGCATTTTCACACACATTTAAGCAAAATGTCTATGTTATCTTTTTTCAGAACTATAGACTGAATAGTCAACATTAAAAAAAAAATCTCTAAAGAAACAGAAAACAAAAGAGAAAACCCATTTATGTACACCAATACCATGCAGTAATATATACAAGCTATACTTTCTCAAGAGAAACAGACTCCTCTCAGAACAAATGAACTTTAAACTGGTTTCTCTTTTAAGTGAATTATTTAAGTAACAGTGGTAATACAGTAACTGTGGAGGTCTAAGCAAGGTTGGCAAAGCAAGAAAATTATATTTAAGCAACTGATGTAACGTGAAAAAAAAACAAACTAGCCTCAGAGGACTCAGAGTCTATTACAGGCTTTTTAATCAAGTCATTAATAAGCAGACAGGCAATCTAAGTGTAAACCTAAAACAATGTATGTTTCAACACTCATTGCAACCAGAATCCAGACACAGTACCTTGGCTTTATCCCTCATGGATCCTTTTCCCAGGATGGACATTTTTGCACCCGTTTCTTCTTGTAACCTCTTTAAAGAGTTTCCTCTTGGTCCAAGCAATTTCCCAACAAAATTGAACTAGAATGAAAATAAGAGAATTCTTTTAGAACAATACGTACTTTTCCAAAAACTTAATAAATCTTTATAAAAATCTTTATAAACACAATGATTAAATAAGAAAATGTTACTTTCCTTTAAAAGAAATACTCCTACTTAGCTTTCAGCCTAATTCACAAGGATACAAGACTGGAGAACCAAGATATTCTCTCATCTAGTGGGAAAGACATAAAAGCATTCATGGTTTATTTGAACTCCAGAAGGTTTCTCTCTAGGATAACAGGCCAGTGGCCACTTAGGTTTAGTGAATTGCTAAACAAGATGTTTGCTCATGAGATGGTACTGGTGAAACCCAGAGAATGCCTAAGTTCTTTCCCAAGCTCTACTGGCAAGTAATATATCCTGTAAAGTGAGAAGTTGAGATGGATTTTTAGGAATTGATGCTTTGCACATCGACTTGAAAATAAGGGCTGCCCTGTGTATCAGCTTCAAATACCTGTTTTGCCAGCACCAGAACAAATCACAATCAATAGATCATGGTAGATATTCAAGGGCATTTTCTAAATGGATTTTGCAGAACACTGGACTTTGTCTGCCCCACTGCTAATATTCCTAAACACTGCACATTTCATGTTACACAGTTTTTTTCTGTTTGAAGAGGAGAGATGTCTACAGGGAAATCAGAAGACAGAATAATAAATAAATGACATGCTAATATCACGTTGACACAAACTAGAAAAAGGGGGGAGTCTAATAAGTAATTTGTTTATTTTGTAATCAGTAGTCTCCAGGGTTTTTTTATTATTTTCAACATCTTTTAGAAATGCTATGATATGTGGTCTTCAGAAGCTAACTGGAAATTATCAGCACTTGCTTAAAATGTTTCTGAATTATGTTCAAGTCCAAAGAAACAGTATTCTGGTCTGGCTTCCAACAAAGAATAAGCTTAGCCAAAGAAAAAGGGGTGGCATTGTATCAGCACTTCTGTGGTTTTATTTCGGAGAGAAAGAACATGACAATGAGAAATATAAATCAAGAATATGTTGCTGTCAAAACTACACACAAATGTCTATAAAGATGTTATACTTTATTTTGAACTATCTTTTATATTAAAAATGGTAAAAAAATTGTAAGTATTTTCACTTTAGCTAGCACAAATATAACAACACAAATGCATCAGCCATGTTAGTAACACCAAACTCTGAATCATGCCAGATGCTTCAAATCCCAAGCTGCCTTTTAGTCCAGTGTCTTAATTAAAAATCATTTCTAAGTTCCTTCAAAAACTGGTTAAACTATCTCAGAAAATAGTATGTAATCACAGGAAAAATAAATATGTAAAGTAAAATCTATTTCCACCTAAACCAAAATAACTGATTTCTGCAAGATAGTGTGTCCATGGGGGAAACAGTAAGTGGCAACATATGCAGGAAAATCCAGAATGATTTGAAGCTCCAAAACCAGATTTTTCAAGCTTGTGTGTGTTTGTACCTTTTTCCAACTCTACCTGTTGATTTAATAAAAGTTATCAACTCTTCAAAATGGGGTAGGATTTAGAGACCATATCCCAGTCCAGGTATCAACAATCCTATGCCGTCAAACTGTTGCTCCGCTTCTTCCATGAAAAACTTGGCTTAGAAGAAGTTGGTGGCTTCAAATTGATTATTCAATTTTGTATGAAAATAAACCAAACAGGAAGAAATGGCAAGAATTTAACTTTAATTCTAGATTGTGGACTTAATCTAGCGATAGAAATAAGATTTCAAAAATCACCCATCCCATGTATATAAAGGTTTATTAGAGGTGGCTGAGCAAACAGCAGAGCCTTTGTTCCTCTGCAAGGAGCCCCTTATGTGCAGAAGAGAAGGTGCCACAAGTTACACCACCAGATCTTTTGTGATGCTTATAAATCACCAATCAGACAATAACCATGGCCTGCTGCATCCTTTCAGTTTTTCTTAGTAATTAAGAAAAGTTACCCCTCAAAAGGTGAAGAACTATAACATTATGTAACTTTGGAGGAAACTATGAGAAGGCCAACCAAAGCTTGACTACATTTGTTCACTGAATGAAATCAAACTATTAGCATACACTCTGTGAAGACTTATGTTGACCATTTACATTTAAGCACTTCATAAACTGTCTAATCATTACCTTGACATATTGCTGCAAAGGAGCAGTATGGCCGGTATAGACCATGTTATGTACTAAGTGGATTTTAATCACTTCACAGGAAATAAGTGGCTGGGGATTTTAATTCTATTGATTATGTAGCAGACAGACACTCACATTTCATCCACTATCTACAAAACACATATCAGGAAGGAAGTAGTTATTTACAACTGAAAAACTGAATTGCTCTTAGTTTGGTTTTGTCTAAAGTTGCAAAAAAGCCAGGGCACTATATCAGGCATTCCACTGTTGTGCTCAGTCTTCCCAGCATCAGTCTGGGGCCACCGGATATCCTCAGCACCATCTATAATCCCAAAACTCCCCAAGGTCTCAAAGTACTGGTAGAGTAATTTTGACTCAATAACCTGTGAAAAACTATATCCTTTATGTTCACATAGAAAAGCAGCACATAAGAAAGATAAATTTTCAGTGAACAGCACAAATTTCAAGGAATTTGAAACACAACTTCATTTCTCTTGTTTTTTTAAATTAAGATATGCTGGGCAAGGACCTGAGCAGAACCGATTTTAGTGCTGGAGGGCTTAGGCTCCAGTTACAGCCACATGCAAGCACATGCTACCCAAGCGTAGAGACAGTGAAGGAAACTGTGGAAACTCAGGCAGTTGGACTGTATATAATAGCGAGCCTTGCCCACAAACACACATTCCTGGTACAGCAGCTGTAACTGCAGATCTTATTCAGCAATCTCAGATTCAAACCAATTCTGCCATGTGTACAAATTTTTTTCCAAATAATAGTAGCTCTAAGTCTGTGGGATAATATCTAGTCATATTAGGAGACGATAGCTGAGAAATGCTGACATATAGAAAAGAGAGCATTAACAGAAAGCTTTCACTGCTAGGGAGCAAACAGACTTCCACTTGAAAAATATTGTTGTGTTACTAGATGGTTTTATAGGTGGCTTAACTTTTCAATCATGTTTATGAACATGAGCTAGGCTTTCTGTGTGCAGAAACCCTTCCTGGTTTATGGCAAAGATTCTGTATATTATTTTCTTAGATTTTTTTACCATTTGTCTGGGGGAGATGATGCATGTCTTCAGGGGACAATGATCAGGTGAAAGCATGGGATGCTTTACTTACAATCAAATGCACATGATGCTTCATGTATCAGAGCTATGCAATAAAACTTCTTCTGTGCAAAATAAAACCTGACAGAGGATACAGCTCAATAGATCTTTCCTTTATCTAGAGCCAGTTTCTCCAACATCTTCCCCAACCAATATATATATAACCAGTTTCACCAGATTTATCTGCATCCTGATTACTTTCACACTTCACCCCACACAAGCAATCAGACAATTATGTGCTCAAAGCCAAAACTCTGGCTTCTCAGTTTTCATCAAAGTTTTTGTTCAAACTATCTCAGGACAGCACACCACAGGTGTAACAAATCTAAGTATAGTTTACAGCCTTAACATTCAAGCCTCAAGCTCACTCAATGACTGGTAGAAAATTCATGTTTACATTTAGAAGAGTATTTGTTTCCCTGTTTGATGCAGCCCGAATACATCTCTACTAGAACTGTAACATTTCTTACTTTATAAAATCTAATTTAATAGGGTTTTACAACCAGAAACAAGGGATATGCTTGCCGTTCAAAAAAAAAAATTGGTGTCAGTGACTGTTTCTGTTTTATACACAGATCAGTGTTCATAGCAGTAACAAAACCTAGATAAATAACGAACGGGATAAGACAAATGTTTCCAGCTGTAAGATAAAGCAGAACAAAGCCCTGAACTGAGAGAAGAAATTAATTTCTTCTAGAAGCAGCAAAACAGAAATAGCCCTGGCTTGACAACATGAAACGGGTTTGTTACTTGATAGTGTGTTTTGTTCACCATTGCTATCAGTTCCTTTGTGGAGAGACAAAGTGTCATTTCATTTTCAGAGCTACTTATCCTCAAAAAATCCTGTCCTTATTCAGGGAGAGCAGGAGAGGGCATAAGGGGTGGAGAATCTTTCTAAATTCAGTACTGTTCTAAAGAAAAGGGGAGAAGACAGAGACATTCATTCCTGAATAAAACCTCACTGATGGAGAACTGGCTATAATTAAGGTCCTATTCTAGGACTTCTGCTAGCTCATTTGATTTAGAACGGCATTAATTTTAAAAGTATCTCATCTTTTGGTATGCACAAGCAACTTCATGTTAAGGCAGTACTGGACTATAATGAATGCAAACGTTATTTTTTTCAACGTCTTGTCAGCATGACAATGCCTGTAATAACATGCTTCAACTTTTGGTCAGCCCTGAATTGGTCAGGCATTTGGACTGAGCATAGTAGGTCCCTTCCTACTGTAACCATTCTATTGTACTCTATTGCTCCGCAGATTCTGCGGAGTTCAGGTTTGTCTCCCTCTACATGTAGCTGCTTACCCCATTAAATATCTAGTACTTTTTGGCTTTAGCAAAATGAATTTAGTGTTCCAGATAAGCATGCAACATTATTTTTTACTACAGCAATGTGATGTGATGCTTGCTGTCTCCTGGAGAAGAACTTCCGAGACACCTGTTTGGTAGGACTGAACTTTGCAGGGCTCTACTTTAGCAGGGCATGTCAGGAGACAGCAAACAGCAGAAGCAGAAAATGAATGTACTCCAGAGAGGCCCTGGAGATCTACTCCAAAGAACGTGTGCTACTGCTTTCATACAGTGTTGTATCATACAAATGTCTCTGCAGCAGTCCCAGAACCAAAGGAGAAAAGGAGAAAGCGGCCCTTTCCCACAGAGCTCAGTGGGTCTGGGTCTCATCTCTTTGTTAGGCTTTGAACAATAACCCAATGCCAGGCTGTGCACTGAAACACTAAATGCTCAAAGGGAAAATACAGCTTCTTGAAAACTCTAGGCCAAATTAATTTCAGGTTTAAATCAATGGAGTCACTTCAAGAATAAATTAAATCTGATTAACAAAGTTAGAATTATTAAAGCTACTGTAACTGGAAGATTTACCTAAGAAATAAATGGCTTTTTATTACACCTTTTTTTATCTTGAGAAGTTCTGGGAACTCGTATTTACGGTGTGCTTGAAGTAGATGCTGCAATACTTGTCTGGCTATTTACTAGCTCATTGCAAGCATCTAAATCTACAGTGAAAATATATTTTTGGCATAACTCCATGAAACAGATGGTCAGCAACTCCAGACAAAAACCTTCTAGATATAAGTCCACACTGAGATAGGAAAAATATCCCCTCGCTTTTCACTTTTAGCAGTTTTCTGTGAGAATTTTGGTAACAAGTGGTGGCATTCAAATAAAGTAACTTAAATGAGCCTTAAAATGAAAATAAATTTTCTGATGAAAACATTGGTGTCTGATATACCCTTATTCAGTTAAACTTTTTTAAGTCAGAAAAATTTGAATGGCACTTTCTCTAATACATACATTAGCAGCATTATTTATTAAAATCTGCTGATCTGTGGGACACCCAAGCATTTTATATTATGTGGTTCTGTTTTTAAATTTAATGTGAGGTAATTGAGGAAAAGCCAAGAACAAATTAAAGTTGTGGGTCTATATTAAATCCACAATTAACAAGTTGTTAGTTGCAAAGGGTTTACTATTTAAATGCAGAGGTATCCAGAGAGACTCATTGTACCAGGCCCTGAACAGCCATGCAGGAAGACATGATCTTGATCCTGAAGAGCCATCAAGTATGTTTAAAAAACCAAAACAGACCTTGGTGAATGTATGTAGCTACTACTGCTTATTTGGATTGTGAGGAAGTGACTGCTGAAACTACTGCTATTAAAATCATCAGGCTCAGTTATCAAAGGTATTATTACTCAAAGTGCATGCAGTTTCCTTCTGCTGACAGAATGACCACACAGAGCCTGCTTTTGCAACTCAGAAATGAGAAAGAGGATCTTAATGTTCAAGGCTAGGCTGGAA
Organism: Dasyornis broadbenti; assembly: GCA_013397935.1. NCBI lineage: Eukaryota > Metazoa > Chordata > Aves > Passeriformes > Dasyornithidae > Dasyornis > Dasyornis broadbenti. The sequence goes on along the minus strand of VZRN01001094.1, from coordinate 163,181 downwards.
TGGCTCTGAGCAACCTGGTCTAGTGGAAGATGCCCCTGCCCACAGCCAGGGTGATTAGAACCAGGTGATCTTTAAGGTCCCTTCCAACTCAAACCATTCTATGATTCTATGTCACACTTTTATCTTTGGTTTAGTCTTTCTCCTGCAACTGGGATTACACTGCACTTCTAAGGTTGTTCCTATGTGTCCAGCTCAGCTGGGGTGGTGCTGAAGGCTGAGGGCCAACAGGAATGGTTCTCAGGCTTCTCGAGCCTGAGTTGGGGAGGGGTCAGAGATGTCAGCAAACTAGTCACCAGTCAGAGGTCATGACTGATCCCAACCCATGTCTCTTAAAAGGTCAGGAAGTTCTTTGATGGCTCACTACTCCTTACTGGGAAACTGTGCAAGAAGAGCAGTATTTTTAAAAACTGCTGAGCATGCTGAGCTAAACGTGACTTTACCTTGTACTAAAGTTATATTTTATGGAATAAAGGGCAAGAGGACTCTTTAGGACACAAAGCCACCTGGATTTTAACATTCATTCTTAGCCAAGCTTGAAGTAGTCAACTTGTACTATTTACAGAAAAATAAATTACAAAGTAACTAATAAGGAATTCTTGGAATTACATGTCTTAAGACTGGTTCATTTGCAAGATATTATCTAAAATGGTATTTATACAAATGCCAATAATTCAGGCTGCAGAAGTGCACCACTGAGCTTTTTCCAAAGTGCACAAAGTTTATACTGAGCATACTCACAGGTATGGAAATAGGTACCAAGCCTACAACACTTAAAAGCACAATCAACATTTGGTTAATTGGGCTTATTACTCCCACAGATACACAATTTACCGGTCACAGTAATAAACACCATCTGCTCTTTGCTAACTGGCAGCAACCTAACAACTTTTATTCTAACTTGAAGAGTTTGTAATGTAAAAGGAAGATCTAAAGAAGTTGTAATACAGTGGGACTTCCACGCACGTCACCTCGCTCTTACTGAGCTGAATATGATTTCATATTATATGAAAGATTTCTCTTTGCCAGATCTTATATTTGCCAAGATAACCTCTGAGTCAACAGGAAACAGAGTAAGTTAGAGTTGAACACCCAACCATAAAAATAATGCATCTTTCCCATGTATGTAAGTGGACTACTGAAATGTAGCATAAAACACAAATTTTTCATTAGTCAAGGAAATTATAACAACAGTTAATTTGGACCCACTGTGTTAATGAACCAATGTAATATATAGTATCTAATTTTGTACACACCATTGTATTAAATCACAAATAGCTTATGATAATCTAATTAAAAACTGTTAAGTCAACTTGATTTTGCCTTTTGCTATTAATTATACTTACAGCAGCATTTAAGTATCAATTTACATATGCTGAGTACCATGCAAACAATTTTATTCTCAAGTCACATTCATAATCAAAGCAAAGCATTACTTTCAAGTGATTGACATATGCAAACTCACATAGCTCTGTGGAAATTAAACAAGCCTGTGAAAGCGCTCCAAAACATTTTATGAAACTCTAGTTCTTTCAGCAGTATAGCATTTTCTATACTGCTTTTTTTTTTTCATTCTTTGTCACTAAGGACAAATTCAAGAAAATACAATTTTTCTTCCTTCCATCTCATTATCTTCTACTTCTCCTATACTTACAGAAGAAAACCAAGTATCCTTCAAGACTTTTTAACGAGGTCCTGGCTGATCTGAGATGGTAATGCAAAGAAATATCTGAAGAGAAAAGCATTCCAAAATAACACTGACAAGGTGGAAACAGTTGATACTCCTTTAATTCAAAGACTCAAACTGCTGCGGAATTCTGTTGCCAAAGAGCTCAGGTAAGACATCTGTCTGAGTCCAACTATAATTCAGGTGAAAATCATACTAATTTAAGAGAACAGATATTGTGCCTTATTTGTCCAGTCAATCAGATGTGCCAAGACAGAATACAAACCAGGACAATGAAGGATAAAGATCATTAGGTAAAATGCCACTGTTCATGAGCTGATTCTCAAAAGCTACCTCCTGCAGTGATCTGTTCAAAGAGCAGACCGCACACTAACTGAATAGACTATTCTTATTTTTTTTTCCTCACAGTGATGAGCCTATGGAAATAGCCAGCATTATCTCCATTATCTGGCAGAGAGCTTGCCATTGGTTTATATAGGTAACATACTCAGAAAGAGTATGTCCATTCTCCAAAGTGGAACTGCCCCAACTTGCACTTAAACATGCAGACCAAAGGACCTGCACAGCCTCCTCCTCCACAGTACACAGGGCTAATTGTAATAGTAGTAACCAATGCAGGAGATACCTATATTTAACATTTCATTTAACACTGCTGATTGCAAACCCAAACTTAACATATATAGAGAATAATGTCTCTGTAATTTTATATCAATGCAACAGATTTGCTAACTGTAAAGAATCAATCCCTGTGCTAAATAAGCATACAACAAATACGACCTTCCCCCTCATTATCAGTATTTGGTTGTTGGAGCAGCTCCAGAGCAGGCCATGAATATGGTCAGAGGGCTGGAGCACCTCTCCTATGAAGACAGGCTGAAGAGCTGAGGTTGTTCAGCCTGGAGAAGAGAGGGCACTGGGAAGACTCTAGAGCAGCCTTCCAGTATCTGAAGGGACCCTACAAGAAAGATGGAAAGGGACTATTTACAAGGACATAGTGACAGGACAAGGTGGAATGGCATTTAACTGAAGGAGGGTAGATTAAGATCAGATATAAGGAAGAAACTCTTTACTGTGAGAGTGGTGAGGCAATAGGACAAGTTGCCCAGAGAAGTTGTGGATGCCCCATCCCTGGCAGTGTTTGAGCCCAGGCTGAATGGGGCTCTGAGCAACCTGGTCAAGTGAAAGGTGTCCCTGTCTGGCAGGTGGGTTGGAACTTTAAGGTCCCTTCCAACCCAAACCATTCTATGATTCCATGATTCTATGATTTGCAAATGTTCATAATTTGCCAAGTTGATAGCTCATAGCACTCACTAACTGCAATTCAGAATATCTACTCATTCTCATTAAAAATATAGAAATTACAGAATTTTATAGCACTTGAGCATCAAAAGAATCCAAAAACCTGAGACACGTTTGTAATACTTTACTGATGGCACTCCCTTTCAAGGAACATAACTGTGCTTCAGACTTTGCTAATGTAACACAGAAAAAAGTACTTTCAGGACAACACCTTGAAAGACCAAGACATACAGTATGTGACAAATGAGATGGCAAGCATGAGCTGGAGGGCCTGAGTGGCTTTGAATTATGCAGGCTGTAGTACCCAACAGTCTTGCCACTGCCATAGAACAACTCCTGGTTGAACAAAACTGCGGTTTGGATGCTCCTACCTCATAAAATATTAAATGATCTGCTATTTTTTTCACTTGCACCTTTTTTCTTATTCTTGCACCCCAGGCTAAGATCTGATTCATGCTTAAAAGAATATTATAGAAGTAATATTGAATTCTCCTCAAACATAAGATTAAGAAATGCCTCAGGTATATTTAATAACCATCTGTTTTTAACTTAATATTTATTCCATCATAATTACCTTGCTTTAGCACATCTACAACCTTCAAGAAGGACGAATGTGTTTGCAAAATATTAAAGAGAGCCACTGATATGAACACAGTGAGTATTTTCGATTCACCTTGTCAAGACAATATGCCCCAAGCTCCAGCTGATCAAGGGAGCTGGGAGTGCTCTTCTGGAATGGTTAAAGCGACACAGTTAGCCACACCCAAGCAATAGACTTGGTATCTAAGATGATGATTCAGGCTATGAAACCCACTTTCCCAGTGGCACCTGACCAAGTTGTGTGACTCGTATCTGTGTCCTCAATTTCAAACGCATCAGTCCCATTTCCACACTCTTCTCTTGAGCTGTTCTTCATCTCCAGTTTAACTGCCTCATTCATTCAGTAACTGTGTGAACTTTGGTATCTCACACACATTTACATTTACAAAAGTCATGAATTCCAGGTCTGGGGCTAAATGTCTAGGTCCTGCCATGAACAGAAGAACAACTTCTAGTCCTCTTGGGAACCTGCACCTTCCAGTATTCGTTCATGCTCCTCCAGGAAATCACTGCATTTAAGTGTTACAAATGAGGAAATGTTTTGATTTGCAACCCTCAAGCATTTATTCTGTCTATCTGCAAATGCAATAGCCACTGAAATGAAATAAAACAATGACAACAAATATGTGACAAAACTATGTGAAACAGTAAGGAAAATTAACTTCTAACAGACACTGAGGGAAAATGTAAGTGCAAGTTTATGTGGAACATTATATTCTGTGTAAATCTCAAAAGTGCTTTGAAGCTTTTTCATTTGATAAAAGACCATACATATCTTAAACATTTAGATTACAGCAAAGTAGAGGAAGCAAACTGATACATTCTCAGAGGTAAAAACCAAGGATTTGTTCCACGTGTAATGTGGCAATGTTTTCCCACTGCAAATTTATTTACAAAACAATTCTATTCCCTTAAAACTGAATACACCTGTAAATAATATTGCACCAAAATAAGAACAAACCAGTGCACTTCAACCTACTACAACAATTAAATCAGTGGACAACTACTCACTCATGTAATCTTCTCCACTTAAAACACTATAAAATGGTGTTGACAATTGAGCTAATGCATTCTCACATTGATAGCACCATCCTCAAAATCACAAAGTTGTATATATACTTACATCACCAGATTAATACAAGAAACTGCTTTATGAAAAGATTATTTATTTTAAAATGAATGCATAACATCAAATTTTGTGTAAAGCATTTAAATTCATATTTGCCTCAGATGATAACTTTCACCCTTGCTGTATCTTTTCCTATGGCACGTAGCATTCTGCATGTTTTTATAATTACAACAGAAAATAGATATTTCTCAGTGTATTGTAGAAGTGTAATTTCCAGAGTAAGGTTTCTCAAACACTTGTAGATGCAGAGAATAGACATTACATGTTTGGTTATTCTTAGGCCTGTACATCCCCACCTTAAGAATAATAGAAAGCAGCTGTCTCATTAATCTTTAGCAAATACAAACTAAATGAACTCCATACTTGCAAACAAACACGGATGCCCAAATCCTAAAGGGGCTTTCAGCTGATGAATTCCAGTGTCACAGCAGACAAATCTGGTGAGCCTAGAACTTCACCATTCTCTCAGAAATATCACAGAATATTTATAACTGTGACATGGACAGAGACCTGTACTGGTGGCTCTGAGGAGAATGTGCATCCTGTGGACCCCATACCTCTGTGCAGACTCCTGAGACACACTGGCAGCAACAATGTAGAGTCCTTACACTACAAAAAGAAACAACCAAAGGATGCAGGACAGAACTTCCAGAGATGAAATGCTGGTCATCTGGGAGCTGAAAGCTGCGACCTGCACAGCAGCAGCCTTTGCCAAATTCTCATTATGGCATGTGCAGACTCAGAGAGAAGGGGATGCTCTGAGGGAAAGCTACGAACGCAGTCTGAAACAGTGGTGTCAGGAGGAAGAACTGAGAGACACCTGGAACTGAGGCCATGTCCAGGATAGGAAGAGTCTGTACAAAAAAGAAATACCTCCTACAGAAAGGAAGTACAAGAGACCCAGCTGTGGATATGCCTAAAAATCAGAGAGATGACATATGCAGGGTATAAAGTAATATTTAACTCAATTATTAAATTCAAGAAAAAGGTCCTTTTAAAATCTGAAGTTGTATTCAAATAAGGAAAACAAAAAAGACCCTAAACTACAACCCTAAAAAAAAAAAGAAATCAAATCCACACAAACCAAGTAAGAGAAAACTTTGAGGAACAACTTGGAGAAAGTATGAAAAAAAAAGAAAAAAATATTATTCAGAGAGACTTGGAAGCTAGACAGAGAGCTGGTAGGGATAACAGATGTTTAGGCTATAAAAGGAGTGTTCAAGAAAGATGAGGTCAGAACACAAAAATAAAATGCTTTTTCTCCATCTGGTTCATAATGGAGGAAACTGTGACAGGTGGTTGGGAGGAAGGCAGAGCAATAAACATTTTCTAAGAATTTCCAATTCTATTACTAAAAATCAGAATAAACAATACATTTAGTGAACAGTAAAATAAATACATTAGATAGGTAATGAGCTGAGATGGCTATTTTAAAGGGAAATAATTCCTCAGCCATCCATCATTGTTCTCCAAATAAAAAACTAACCAGATACATGATTTCCAAAAGACCAGACTGACACAGTATTAGAAGGAAAGTCCTCTCATGGAAACATAAAATGTGTTTAAACACTAGAGAAAAATAGCAGTAAATGGTCAGTATTCACAATGGAAGTAACTGGTCAAGTCTTTCAGGGATCCAGTTAGAGACTGAAGCTAAAGAAAGTAATGAACAGTGAGAAAACAGACTTTACTGATGTTACTAAGGTAAGTCAAGGCTCTGAAGACTCGACTGGCTATAAAAAGTACATCTTATAATACATAGTGGTAAAATTACAGCTGAAATTCCATATAAATAAATGTAAAATACATTAAAAACCATTCCACCTTTATAAACAAAATGGAATGCTGATTCTAACTCCTCGGAAATTGTATCAGGAAAAATAACAACTCAGTAGGAGTAAAGAAAAAAGCAGAGAACAGCATTATTCTATTTTATAAATCAGTAATGCCACACCACCTTGAAGACTATTTACCGTTACGGCCTCTTGATTTCAGAAAGGCCACAACAGGACTGGCCAAATTAAGTAACATAAAAAACCATTTCTGTATAAGCAGTAACTAATGAGATCACTAAGTTAGTCCTGACCTAAATTCCATGCTTTTGGAAAACACAACTATGAAGTCCAACAGACCCCTAAAATCATAAGGAGGATGAAGAAGGTTGACTGGGCATGAACTCCAGAGGCTCCTCCCAGGACAAAACTAGGGGGCAGGAGGAAACAGAAGACACTTGCAAGCAGCAGTCACAGAATCAGCACAAGAATGCTTTCTCCACAGAAATCCTCCAAATTTAAGTTTTAAGAAGGATTGACCAGAAGATTTCCCAGAAGAAACTACCCTGAGCTCAGCACAGCTCTCTTGGAAGTTGGGGTAATATTCTAGAGATGTATCTCAGCACGGTTTGACTGTACTCTATTTTGGTTTTAGGTATCCAGTGTTGGTCACTGCTAAACCACAGCAGTAAACAGATTATAATGTCATTTGCAATATTTTGCAAGCATTTGAAATAGAGATACTGAAGCAAGTATTACCATCTTTTTACAGATCACATGCTATGTTCATCAGATGTACTGTCAGCAAAATGTTACTATGCAAAAAAAAAATAGAAAAACCAAAACAAAATACATGAGCATTTTGTTCATACTGCATTATGTAAAGTAATAAAAAAAAATTATATTTTTAAGTTAAACTTTATTTTGAGATATATATTATACTTACATTTCAAACTTCAGGCATACATACAGAATTCTTGTATTTTAGTTCAAACATAATTGACTGAAATTTATTAAAAATATATTTTTAAAGCACACTTTGATCTAAATATTAAGCTCTAAAGATCCAGTTTTGACAGTGCTCTGGAGTCATATGTAGAGATTTTGTTCAGATGCACAGACAGCAGTTTATAACAGTGATGGCAATTAAATTAATTATATTCCTCATTCAAATAAATTATCATCCCTGAAAAATTAATTACAATCAACCTATGGCAGCATGCTTTCCTCGGCTATTCAGGAAGAGATGTCAATGTGTGTTTTTCATTTAATCCAGATAGAATATGACAACTTAATGAATTCCTTGCATTTCTTCAGACTGCAACTTATAAAACTAGGCTGAAGACCTAATCTTACTCCTCTGTTTGTACAAGAATTATCATTTTTTTAGGACTAAGAAATGGATGCAATGTAACTACTATAGATGTCACAGAATTATTGCTCAACACTCTAGTTATCAAACAAGTCACACTCATCTTGGTCTGCTTCAGATGGAAAAAAAAAAAACAAGGAGGGTGCAAAATGGGGTTGTCTCTGTTTTTTCCTTTTGATTTACTAAAAAACCAGTGATTAATCATCTGATGTATACTTTATAAGAACTAATCTAAAAAAAAAAGGTTATTATTCATCTCTTGTAAACTTGATTTTCAAAGATAGCACTTTATAGCCTTTCAATGTAGATTTGGACTAAGCTAAATTGAAAATTATATATTTGTGAAATAGCCTTTTTAAGTAGTAACATTAGTTAAAATCCTTTTTTACTTTGTCACTGAAAAGCACCAAATTTATTTACAATATGACAGAAATCACCAGGACAGGCTGAATAAGTGAAAATGTGTTCGATGTTAGATGTAGATATCAAGGTTTGTCTGTAAAATACACGTTTTTTAAATATTTATTCTATCTTTATAGTGTTTTGAGGCACTTACAGGCCATAGGCATGAGGTAGTTGGCAAACTCCATAATAATAATCTTTTTTGAGAGGTGGTTATAATGTGATGAAGAACAGTCTATTATTAACATTAAAGCAAACAAATTGGTTTATATAGGACTAGAAGACATGGAAAAGATAAGAAATGAGTCAAAGAGAAAGGGAGTCAGAGATGTTTACAGCACAGGATTTATGGAAAGTCTTCAAAAAACATGGCAAAATATTCTTTTACTATCACAATTACTGCTAATTTGCACGATCTGAGTCTACTGCACACTTTGAAAAAAAGTATGTCATTACATACAATTAATGAAACATTCAATGTACTCAGTTTCTCCTAATTTTCATATAAATGGTTTCAAAGTGCTCTTGTAAACTGCTAAATGACAGCTTTCACAGCTAATCAAATTTTTTTGTTTCAGTATGAAAGAGATTTTTAAAATGCCATTGTCAGTAGACCAGTATGTATACAAGTAAGTTCTTGTATCTTAAATTAACTCCATCAAAATTTTTTTACTGTAACCTCTCATTTTTTTATAAGCAGAGCACAGTCCCCTATTGACCTGAAAACTAGAAGTAATCAACGTGCCAATGTCTCCAAGCAAAATTTAGTACAGCATCTCTGAAAACAAATCAAGCACTAAGTAGAAACAGTAATTTATTAGGAGCTATAAATACCTTCCCATTCTATACAAAATGGTTCCTTATAACTGAGATCTCCCTGTACTACTGGAAATACAAGCCAGAAAAAAAGTATTGATCAGAAAGATATTGGGCATGTTTTCCCTTTCAAGTGTTTTCTTTCTTAGCTCTGTCTTAGCCGGTATCATTAGCAGTTCTAGCCCATTTAGCTAATTACTTTGAATCCTTACTTGTTTAAAGTGACTGTACACATCTAATCAGATCAGTTTCCTTTCAGGTGACATGACATTTTCAATCCCATTATCCCCTTAAAAAAAAGAAAAAAAAGCCCACTACATATTTAAAGTATTAAATTAGAATACTATTTAGGACAGACATCAGAAATAAAGACTCTGCTCTGGCCTTGCCAAAGAATCAATTTCTGTTTACATCCATTGATTCTATTTTGGCACAGTCAAAATTAGCTCATATAGATATATACAAGGAAGTTATAAATTGCCAGGACTTAATGAGCTATATTATCCTGGGGAGCGGCGTCCCAAAGGAAATAGTGTATGAACTATAAATTGGAGAATTACAACTTTAAGCTGACTAAAATATACATTATACATATGCAACACAGAACTGTTCTCTATGTTTCAAATATTGATGTTGATGTGTTACAACTCATTTAATTCAAAATAATTGCAATGCAATGACCATGCTGTCATTTGGATTACTTGTCTGCACAGATTTGAAAAACCCATTTTCATTTCTCCACACTGGCACAAGTGGGCAGAGGAATTGCTCTCAGTTCCATGGTCAAGCAGCTCTTGCTTCTGCTTGGACTTTGGAAATTATTAAACCACCAAGCAGAGTGGGCTCACAGGCTGCATTATCTGCATAAACACAGTGTCAGGGGACAAGCCCAGTGCTATCTATAGCTGGACATTGGTAATGCCAACGTCATTACAACTGCTCAGACAAGGCCTTGGCCCAGTCAATGAGCCCTCTCCAACAGTATCCATGCAGTCCTTGAGAATTAGTAAGCCAGGAGTGATTTCCAAAATGCATTTTTAATGAAGCCATCTTTTTACAGAGTAGAGGAGGTGCAATGCTAAGGACATGGTTAGACCGTATCAGCAGGCCACAGAACCAGCAGGCACTGGCGCTGCTGGATTTGCCATGACTGCTTTGGTTACAGCTCAAATCCAAGAGCAAAATATTTATTATCTTTGCTGTACTAAAGTTTCATCCTGATTAGATTAATGCTGTAAGACTCTTAAAACCGTGTGACATGTTTGCATTAAAAAAGAATTTCCTATAAGCAAAGCCATTCAGTGTTTCAGGTATTACACATGAATATTTATCAGTCAAATCTCTTTCTCTGTAAGGCTGAGACAAGACTATTGATTACTATTATAACGTTAACAGGGAGAGGGCATGAATTTCTTAGCCTAAAGTATTTTTTAAAAACTCTAAGAAAAGATAACTTTCCAAACAAATGTAGTTAGAGTGTTTTGAGGGAAGAACAAAATATGACCTTCCCCTTTCTACTCAGCTAAGCCAACCACCATGTTACTGTGAGCAGTAGCAGGAGATTGAAAAAGCAATTTGGATTGCATCACCAAACCTAAGGAGTTTTTCACACCCCATTTTACAAATACTTGGTAATAAAGTACACTATCTTATTAAAACCAATGACTATGTGAAATTAAATATATACAATTCAATACAAAACAAAACTAGAGGCAAGGGCCAAGAATTCTAACGGTCATATGTATGCTAATTCATGTGTTTTGGAAAAAAAAAAAAAGCAGTATTTCACAGCATCTGAATGATGCATATTTAATCTATTATAAGTATTAGAATCAACCTTCTAGAAATATCTAGATGATTTGGGAAAACCGTGAATGAATATATTTCGTCTTCCTGTATGTGCTGGGTATAGTCACTCTCAAGATACTAATAAAGAAACTTAGAAGCCACAGGATGGAAAATTAAGTGTCTTGTCATGGACTACACCCAGGACAAGAGTTAAGGAAGAAGCTAATGTGAGGAGATGGACTGTCCCATGCCAATATTGCGTCTTTCACTAGAGAGTTCGTGTTCTCCCAGTCCCTTAGGCAAGGAAAAGAGCTTTACTTTGGTCTGGACTTCCAAAGGAACACAGAGGAATTTTGTCAGCTTCAGATTACCTGTGAGAAGTGCTATAAACCCACACCAGACAACTATGGAAAGCACAGACATAAATAGTGCAGGGAAACAACACAGAAAGAGCAGCTGCAAAGCAAACTGCCAACAGGCTGCAGGTGGAAGGCTGAGCCCAGCACTCATAAAGGTGCTGAATCTAGTGCATTCTGGCACTGCTACCAGCCACAAGACTACAGCCTTCACTGCAGACAGTGCTACTCAAATATCCACCTAAGACAGCCATTCTGCAATGCAAACCCCTCACAGCTCAGGATCATGTGTTGCATCACATCTTCTCTGTATTAAAAATGGCAAAGAAAATCTAGTATAAACAACTGCTAGATGCACCATGGAAGAAGGTGCTAGTTAAAAGACTGAGGCTTAGTTTACAGTGGTATTAAAAATGTATTTAAAACAAATTATAAAGTGGAGTAGTTAAAATGCATTTAGCTCTTGTTTGGACACATTTACTCAGAATTGATGCGGTCCTAATTTGAATTAACTTCTGAACCAAATAAATACAGAACTAATTAGGACAACAAAATTCACTGCACTTCATTCTCCTAAGAATGCCTGAGCAAACATACTCCTTTCATGCCAAGTGTAGAAATCTAAATCTTATGCCCTTTTTTTTTTTGTTTTTTAAACACAGTGAAACTGAACACTTTAGAAACCCTTTTTGACACTGAAATCAAGGCTGTCTATTGAGCAGTGATTATTCTGCAGTACTGACTGACAAATTAACTTTTTTCAAAAACAAAATATCACCGTTCCACCAGAGCTATATGGGGAACTTTTCAGACAGATGGTATAGATTTTGTGAAGTTATGCTGTGCAACAGAAAATATTTGGGAAAAAATTAATTACAGCAATCACTACTGCATCAACTGTAGTGTTAGATTCCTCAGCATTTTTTCGTATTCACCATAGTAACCACTCCCAAATTCAGAAGCGTCAAATATTTTGTTTAAATAAATACTTCTTACTTCAGTGAAACAACATAACTATTGAGATGGAGACACTTTAACATAAGGCAAGGATGCTCTGAGGATATCAAGCAACATTAATACAATTTTTAGGAAGAAAAACTTATTTGCAGTAAATGAGGAAGCAGAGGTACAGCTGTGATACCTTAAGCTTAAAATATACACCATCTCTCTTTCAAACAGCACATATCCTATAAAAGCCGGATTACCTGTACTGCACTCTTTAAAGACCATGATTTTCAAGGTCAAGCAAATTATTGTGTTTGCTTTCTTTTCTAATATGGGTCTCATAATACTTAGAGAAAAAATGTTAAAACTCGAAGTAGGATCTCCCCCATGAAAACAGAAACAAAACCTGTCAATGCACCATACCAAAGGCTACCATGAAAATGTTTTTAAAAACCAAATTATCTATGAAGTCCCTTTTTTGTTGCTTATTACCTGCATCCTAAACCACTTTGGGAAATTCAGTTTTTGTTTTGATTCTAATACTTTCTAAAAATTTCTTCAAAAGAGCTTGATAATGGAACGATTCAAAATAAGTAACTTCTGCTGTATAAGAAATTTCTTACTTTCTTCTGAGTAAAGCAAAAAAAATAGTGAAACTCAATTATTAAATTACGAAGTAGTTCATAATCTAATACTCAGATATTTTAAGAACTTTCATGATTTGAAAAATTATTTGAAATTTGGTATTTTTTTTTTCTTTAGGATTATGGTTTTTGTTATTTCACATTATTTTGTAAGTGTTGGAATTTAAATTATTTATCTGAGTAATTTCCTTAACGTACCTTCTTCTCTTCTGAGAAAGAGATGTTTCAACCTGAACTTGTTAGAAGCTGTAACAACTCAAATACTACAACAAACATATTTCAACTACGGTTTTGTTTCATGTTCTCAGAGAACAGTAATGTATTGATATGAATGATCTAATATGTTTAAAATGCAATTATAAAATTAATTAGAAAGATTTTTCAATACTTAAAAAAAGAAATCTAAGTAGTCTCCAAAACAAGAGAAATACTTTTTAGCAATTATTGAGTGCACCATCAGCAATGAAACCAAAATGGGAAGCACAGTTGACTTTCCCTGAGGGACAAGAGGCTTGCAGAGTGATCTAAATAGATTAGAGCACTGGGATATGATTAAAAGCATGAAATTTAACAAGTCAAAATGCCAGATTTTGAACCTGGAAAAGAGTAATGCTGGTCACAGGTATAAACTGGGAGAGGAGTGGCTGGAGAGAAGCTCTGCAGTAAGAAATCTGCGGGTGCTGGTCAGCAGCAGGCTCAGCATCAGTCAGCAGTGTGAGCCTGGGCAGCCAGGAGGGCAAACCTATCCTGGGTGCATCAAACACAGCATCACCAGCTGGTCAGGAGAGGTGACCATCCTGCTGTACTCAGCGTTGGTGCAGCATCACCTTGAGAACTGTGTCCAGTTCTGGGCCTCACAATTCAAGAAAGATGTGAAGGTCCTTGGATGTGTCCAGAGGAGGGCAACAAAGCTGGTAACAGGGATGGAAGGCGTGTCTTAAAAGGAGCACCTGAGGACTTAGGGCTTGTCATGTTTGGAGCAAAGGAGGCTGAAGAGTGACCTCATTGCCCTATACAGCTTCCAGATGAGATGAAGTAGAAAGGGAGGTGCTGAGGTCTTCTCCCTGGTGTCCAGAAACAGGACTCTGGGAATGACTCAAAGCTGTGCCACAGGAGGTTTAGACTAGACATCAGGACTTTCTTTACCAAGAGGGGGGGTCAGACACTGGAACAGTGCAGGAGCTTGATGCCCCAAAGCTTCACATCCTTCTTCTGAAAACTGTCCAAAACAGCTGGACATGCTACTCAGCAATGCTAATTCATTAAGCCTTTCCTTCTTGGTATGAAGGAGTATTTTCAATAACTTTTTGAGCATTCTTGACCAGCATGTTTAACCAGATACCAGACAATATAAAAGCAAGCAATTTGTGAAGGAATTGTGTTATTGCCATGCCAATGATTATCAGAGAATCATAGAATCTGTTAGATTGAAATGACCTCCACGATCATTGAGTCCAACCTTTGACCAAACACCATGTCAAACTGACCATAACACTAAGTGCCATGTCCAGTCAGTTCTTGAAGATTTCCAGGGATACTGACTCCACCACTTTCCTGGACAGATGGTCCCAATGCTTAAGAACCCTTTATGTGAAAAAATTCATGTTGTCCAACCTGAACCTCACCTGGCACAGTTTGAGGACATTTCCTCTTGTCCTGTCATTATTTGCCTGGAGGAAGAGGCCAACCCTCACCTGTGACACCCAGAGTCAGACACAGTACTTCAGGTGCAGCCTCACCAGTGCCAAGTACAGAGGGAAAATTATTTTAATACAGCAATACAAGATAAAATTCCACCATATAAATGTACATAAAACTGAAATTCATTTGTTCATGGTCATTAAAATGAATTCATGTTCAAGATATTTCATAAGAGATCTTGAAATCAAGAGGACTTCTGCAATAGGAGAGCTCCTTTTAAAAGAACAGTAGCTGTTTATGTGCTCTTTTTGCCAACAATTCATTTTCTCCTTCAGCCCAGCGCTACACTAAAACCTGTGCTATCTCCAAACACCAGACAGTTGCTACTAATCAGTCTTGGGGTGACGGCTCTAAATGATCATGCTGATTTACACAGCACAATTTGGTTCCTTCAACACCTGCTCCCCACTGCCTCAGTGGCCTTAGGGAAATGGTCACTGGTGAAATACATCATGCATTACATATCCACTGTGGGGTAGCATAAGACTGAGCACTAACCTCTGCCAAACCTCCAACTAGCCCTCAGCAAAAAGAGTCCTGGCAGAATGAGACTCTTGATGCATTTATACTTCATCTCAATTAACAAAAAGGGCACAAAGTCAGCAAAGAGCACAATTATTACTACTATTACTTCTAATAATTCTACAATTTAAATATGTGTTCCAAACCATTTTGAATTGTATTGTCATTATATGTCCTGGGAAAGGCATATTCAGGAGCATTACACACAAATTCATACACAGAGCTTGATTTAAAGATTTGTTCAGACACTCAGCACTACATGTGGTCTTCCTTGATGTTACTTACAATCCAAAGGTACTGCCTTCCAAAAGCACCCACCAGTTTTGTGCTTTCTCTGTGAATCCACATTTAAGGCTATGACCTACTTCTAGAACTGCACTATAATCTAAATCACGTCGCAACTGCATTTCTACAATCACAAGAAGGATGCTGAGAAGGCCAAGGGCAAGGCTTGATGCCTCACCAACTTGAGCTCTCTGGAGCAAAGCGTGCACCTAGAAGGCTGTTCTGTAGCCCATAAGACTTCTACCCTATATACGATCTGTAATTTTTCCTACTTCTCTTCCATTTGCTATTCTCGAGCAACAGTACCAGCAACAGAGAGTCAGTGATCAACAGAGTTCAGAATGGAAACTGCAAAACAACTCAATCAACAGGTTCCTAGTCCAATTTACTATTATTACAAATGGACTCACAAGAAAATTACAATTCTCTGCTGTAACAAAGTGTATATGCACACGTAACATACACCAAGATAATAACTGTAGAAATTAACCTAATTTTTAAACATGCTGCTTTAAATATGTGATGTAGAAATAAGATAACAGTGATATGTAAATACTGCAAAAACTATGTATCAGTGCTGAATTTTCACATAACAAAAGTTATTGGAAATAATTTCATAAGCTGTTTGAAAGCATTAATTTTATTTTTTTAATCTCAAGAAGCATTTTCATTTTTCATGTAAGATGACACTAGATGATAAAGACTTGTCACAAAAGGCATTTAATCTGATAAAAACTAATCAGTTTTGGGGAATTTGCACAGAACACAAACCCAGGAAAACTTCCAATATTTGTTTTATTGAAATCTAATAGAAGTTACATTTCAGTGAAATACTGTCCTGTTGAAGGAAGAATGAGAGTTGCCCAAGTCAAAAACAAGTCCGGAAACATTTGACAGTTTAACAGTATGGCCAGTTTGGCTCAAGTGCCTGATAATATCCTCTAGCACTTTCTCATACAACAGACTAGTTCTAGCTAAAGAGACAATTCTTACTGTTGTGGCTAAATAAGTCTTTTAGTTATTCCAGAGTCCATTGGCATAATCTTGTGCTCAAACATGCACATATCCCCAGATCCTCTATCCAAAGAGAACTGGAAAGTTGATAATAAAAATAAGAAGAGATGATTAATCTTTAAGAAATCAAGGAATACCAGACTTCTCTTTTGTATGGGTTCAGTAGCTTTTTCCTTATTATATCAAGAACCACTCAGGCGAACTTTATGCCTCTGTTTTCAAGCCACATTTGTTTGACATGTTCACAATGAGATTAACATAAGGTCTAAAGTACTGCATAACCTGATATTAACTGTTAATAAATATTAAAAATAATAAATATTAAATGCTGGCATAGTATGCATTAAAACCACATTTTTCAGATTTTGATTACCGACTGTCAGTTATTGTGCCTGTTAGACACTTAGCTTTTCTTAACATCTAAAGAATTCTCATCACCCTTTCCTTCTGACCAAGCTATGTACTAACCTTAATATGTGGCTAATGAATCTCCTGTTCCCATGACACAAAGCTTGGTTAAAAAAAAATAAAACACAGCTTCCAAAAAACCCAAAAAGAAGTCATGGAAACTAACAACTCCATGTATAACACTTTTTCAAAAACTATACTTTAGGTATTTACTGCTTGATAGACATGCTTTTAACGTATAACTAATTTAGCATGAAAAGAAGGTGTTACTATCTCTTCAGCCAATACAGATGTCAAGATTTTGAGAGAAAAAACTACATGTGCACTATTACTAATTTATAGCAATCAACAAAAGGAAGGAATGTAGTTGGGCAGATTTTCATTTCAATGTTTTTTTAAGAAAAGTTTGGGTTTTCGACTATAAACTGGTTTAGAGACTTTTTTCCAAATAGAGTAAAAAAGCATTGTCTCTGCCAATTAGGCAATATGAATGATTGATAGTCACTCATATATAGTCCTGGAAACAATCACCAGCTGTGCAAACCCCCTCTCACTTGTAGCTCGATCAATCTCTGTACAAAATAAATAATTAAAGAAAGCCTTCTCAAACTGATTTGCTGATTGCCATGAAATAATTCTCCTCTGATTCATTAATAAGTGTATGGAATGTGTCATTATCTATGAAGAGTACTTGTAAAATATTCACCTGCCAATTGGGATTCTCTGTGACCAACCACATAGATGTGTGCAGAATGCCTCATAGTTCAGCTGAAAAAAACAATCATCTAGATTTCATTAAATAAAACATACTGTTAAGTGAATGACTGCTAAAAGCTTATACTGTGGCTAATTAGGAGTGCAATATATAGTCCTTTTTTCCTAGCTGGACACAACTGTGCTTTGTTTACTTACACTTCTTAATAACGGTTAATTTCACAAAAGTGTTTTTATAAGAAACAATCTTAGAGGCTAGTAAGGAAGTGATAATCATAAGAATTATATAGGTTTTTTTCTGCAAATGCCCAAAATGTTTTCAAAATGTTCATATTTTTTTTTTTTTCTAGGAATCTAAAACAAGCAAAACCAAAAAGGATCTGTAGTAATGAAAATAAAAAAGCCACCCTCAACTGGCCTGTTGAACTGAACTTAAAAGGTATAATTCTGACAGGCAATACCCTTTGTTATGTGATCATTATGATGATGCTTGAACAAAGTGCTGATTGCATGGCTCTGCACTAGTAGTATCACTGTACACTCACTGTGTGTATGAGGTTCATTATGGCTATGAGGAAAACCTGTTTCCATCAGCTGGAAAACAAATTACTGATACAGCAGGTCAGTACTGAGTATAGCAGGAGTACTTTTATGTTGCTGGACTTCTACAGAGAAACCAACACAATCCAGTGGAAAAGTCTCACCTATACTGTGAATTAATAACTGACAAAAAAAAAAGTTAAATATTTCTGGACATCTGAAAATTTACTCTGAAAATGATTTATTGAACCTACAACAACACAAAAATATATAATGTGCATCTCAAACTTGGCAGTTCTATGCTATTTATTCTATTCTAAGACAGCCTTAATACTCAGTAGAATCATAGATTTCTCTGTGGTAAGGCAGAGACAGAAGAGCAGGCACTATGTTGCATTGTTATTCTATCCATATAACATGAAAATCAGTTTTAATACAAGGTTTTCCAAAGAGCTTAATTATGAACATGTGCGGATCACCTCTACTATTTCTTTACAAGCAATCTGCTTTCTGTATTTTTTCCTCAATCAACTGCATAGGGTTACCTACAGAGCTAACAGCAGGTAGCAAAAAATTGACAAGATGAAGAACGCATTCGCTAACAGGGAATTTACATACCCACAGCTCATACATCATCACAGCTTACCCAGATTTTAATGACTCCTCTGAACTGACAAGATGAGGATGCTCACACTCTGTGGGACTAATCAGAAGCAGCAAAATGCTTCAGTGGCCACAACCGGTCTGAAAGTTGCATAATGTGGTTATCTTGCCTTAAAGACAAATGGGGGCGGTTTGCTTAATTTCTCTCAATTATAAGGCCCACTGAAACAAACCCTGTTAAGAAGGCACAAGGAATTAAAATGGAAAAAAAAAAAGAAAAATTATCTTTGTGGAAAAGAGTTCTAAAGTTTGTACAGAGGGACCAAATATTACTTAGGACTAAATATTATGTAGAAATGTCCTGCTGCTGCATTCATCCTCCTGTAATAACGAGGGATCATTATACAAGATGGAAATTTCTGTGATATGACATAATGTGACAGACTACTGGTCAAGAAATCTTTCAAAGTTCAAAATGGAATGAGGACAGTTTATTCCTCCTATAACATAGACCATATCAAGTGCTGAAAATTACATCTTTATGTCTCAAAAATGAAAGTATATCTCATCTGGTATAATCAAGCGGAGAATAAAAAGTATGTCAAATTATAAGAGGTTCCTAAAAATGTATTTTAAAAAAAGGTATTACTTTCAAGGTTGGTGACTACTCAGTGGATCAGTCTGCGTGGGAGAAAATTATTTTAGCACAGCTTAAAACACAGGAATCACAAGCTATGAGACCAAGAGCCATGAAACTGCCCAGGGGATAGGAAATTCCTACTAATGGCTCCTATCCATTAAGTATAATATTTCTATAGCAACACTGTCATTCTCTCTTTGATCTGCCCTATTTAGAAAGGCAGGAACTTTTACGTCACCAAATCTTTATGGGGCGCTGAAGTAGACAGGCAACTTTTGGCTGACCCCAGTTTCAGAGGGCACATAGACTAAACCCATTCAGGTGCTTCTTGAACAGGTATCAGTGCAAATTGCAGGTGCAGTTTAGAAGTGGCAAATGGCCCCTTATTATTTCCACAAATGTGCTGCTGTTGCAATAATAAATCTTTAAAAGACATTGCTAACTCTTTATGACGTCTTAGACATATTGATATTTATAAATCTGCAAGATTTGATGGAAAGAAATATACTACTGCTCTAATCTCCAACCTACAAATTACTTTCCATTGAAGCAATACAGTGATTTCTTTTTCCAGAACTATAAAAACTTATAAATAGTAAATCACATAAAAATCTTGTACAGAAATTTTAACACTTTGTTTTTTGCCTTCTTTCTAATGCATAAAGAAACAATATCAAATGTTGTCCCTCCTACCTGGGAGAGCAGTATTTATCTGCCAAAGAACACCTGTTTAATCATTACAGACTTGCAAAGAAACAAAGGAGAGAAAGAAGGGAAAAATCCAGGCTGATTAGAAAATGGAGAAGTGGGTAGAGTGAACAGCTCAACATCACATTCCCCCCATTCTGATCACTTTCATGTTTTAAGAATAGATTTCACTTAGATTCAGTTTTTATCCACATTTCCCTAAACAAACTGGTCTAGTGATGCTGCAAAAACATACTTCTTAAGTTTACTAGAGTTTGAGGGCTGTCCTGCAGTGATAACATGGATATCTGGTACTTTCCTCCTGTGTATGTAACTCATTTGGACATCAAATGTTGAGATGCCAGAAAAAAAATTACTCTGAATCTAGGATGAAGAGATGCAGCCATAGTATATCATTTCGCAATAGAAAAACATTTTTCATAACAACTTAAGACCTGAAGTGCATAAGACAGACTGATACAGAAAAAACATGGCCATTGCTTATATACCATATAAGACAAATTTAAATATATTAGTCAATATAAGTAAAGAAATAATAAAATAAAATACCTATCATTGTGATCAGTCCCCACCAGCATAACACACAGACTATTCACCATTTTGATTCTTTTGATTTGTTATCTATTTAACAACAAAGCAGCAGTCATTCCCACAAACAAAACAGAACTTAGAAAATCAGGGAAGTCAATATCTTCTTGTGTATTTATGAAATAGACAGATTTAACAACTGTACTCTTATGTAAGCCTATGCTGTTTGCATTTGATAAGGCTTTTCATAGTTTTTTTTTTTAAATAATTTTCCACTAATAGTCCTGAAGAAACATTTAATTCCACTAATTATTTGCATGGTTAAGGGCATGTAGGGTTTTTTCCCATTGCATTTATTTAATTTTCTGTGCTTTAAGTGAACAAATGTCAGTTACATGTACTAATGACACAGATCCTCTTCTAATGACTTTATGAAGTCAGTGATGTTTTAAGCAGCCTGTTATTATTGACATATTCAGTGGAGACACACAGTTATAGTCTACAAGCAACACACAAATATTGGAGCAAATCATCCTCAGGACATCCACATGCTTGGCTGGAAGAATTACTATGTCTTCATGTGTTATCAGACACAACAGGAATAAGTCAATAAGAAAGTAGGGTCTCTTGGGGAGAAAAATCCAGTTTTTGTACACATAAGAATTCAACATCAAGGTGAGAGCTACAGGATACAACCCTAATGGTTGTGGCTTTTGTCTGCAGGACCTAAGGCAGCACTACCCTGTGCACAGTTTGGGTAGAAACATGCAAAATAACAACTGCACAAGGGTTATGTTTACTACGTGATTTTAGTACCTTTTTAAAATTAAAGTTAAATTTTGAGGAAAACGATGTTGAAAAGACATACTAACATGGAAAACTTTCATTTCTAATTTATGCAGTTTACACTGCATATGAGTGGGAGGCAGTTTTTCTATTAATTCAACGGTGACAAGCCTCCATGTGAAAAGAAGGATCGGGGATGTCAGGAACTAATAACAAGGAAAGAACCCATGCATCTCTCAGGGGTCTGAGAATGGAAAATCCAGCAATAGACAGATTTTTGGAGGTCACTAAGGTGTTGTATTGACAGTACTCCTGAAAATGACAAATATAGCTCCTTAACAGAGGATGCATGAAATACTATAATGAACACTGGAACAGAGTCAGAAGAAAAGACAAATGTTGTACAACTATCAGTATATGCACAAATGAACAGCTATATCCATGGACTACTGAATTCTTTACACTGTAGTTTACCTCATGTAGCTAAATACCCAACACCATCCACAGATGCTGCAATATTAGCCCCTGTAAGAATCTCTGAAATATCCACTTCTTCCTCCTGTCACAATACATTATTAAAGCCTTAAAATAAAAAAAATCGATTTTCTTTTCCTTTTCCATGAAGATAAAAGTGTACCCAAAAAGAATGAAGGAGTCCATATGTAGGTTATGTGTACAAATACTAGATATACTCAGTCAGGACAGAATACTACATATAGACAAGAATCCATATCATCTGCTGTTGGGAAAAAAAAAAGGAAGGGTTAGGTATCATAAAGAGACAAACTGGTCTCTCTGAAATAGACAGATGGGAAGACAAGAGTGTGTGAAAGATAACTAACTAAAAGATGGACAAAACAAACACATAATCAGGTGTCTGCTATATAATGAATACAGAAAGTAAAAGGGCAACACCTGTTAGGCAGTCTGGCTTTATCTATAAAGTTTTACAACTAGCAAGAAGCCAAGAGAAAAATTGTGCCCTTGATATTACTGGGACTGCATCTGCTGATGATTTGGCACTTCACATGCAAGGCACTGCTTAAGACTGTGCATTTCACACATGTGAATTAGTATGCAGAGATACAGGCAGGTGTCTTGTAATACTTTTAAATATATCTGAAAAAGCAGGGAATTAACTCACTTTAAACTGAGAGAAATCTGTGTGCAGATCACTTCATGCACCTAAAAACCTATCAGACACTTACGAAGAGCTTCCTAACAGCTTAGAAAACCAATCATACCTGGTAGCTACTTTCCAGCAAGAGCATCAGTGAACAGCTTTTAGAACTGCACTAAGGGATGCTTAGCAAGAGTACATAAAGGTCTGCAAAGGGAGAGAGAGACCTGCAGTGGTTAATTATCAGCTACTTTATTGCTGAGAGGCCAATTGCAGCTTTGGTTCGCTTGTCCTCTAACTCAGGATGGCTGATAAAAAAGTAATTCATTATGTATTACTCATCATACATAATTTATAATTTCAGCTCCTGCTGAATTCTAGTTTATGGCCCCAAAAATTGCTCTCATAGTTTATGTCTTACTGGGCAAATAACTGGCATTAGCAGTGACCAGTGGCAGGTGAAGATATCGTGCTGCCCCCACGCAGATGCAGAGCTGTGACTGCCTGCTGGGGAGTGCTACAAGGCAGTCGCCTGTGCCTCTTCCCCCTGCCAGAATTCATTCACACCTGATGCTTACAGCTGCCTGCACACAGAGGCAATGAGGGGCTTGGGGGAGAAAAGGGGTGATTTTCAATTTCCAGTTCTAGATTTCCCTAACCAGTGATTTGAAAATATGTGGGGAGTTTTCACAGTAACATAAAATTGAGAAGGACCATGTGGATCATTGTGTCTGAATGCACACTTGTACTCTACTGTAAATCAAAAGGTTTCTCTTTCTCCTACACACAAAAAGACACAAAGCAGTCACCAACAACCTACAATAGACTGAAGTCCTAGTACAAAAGACCAAGAGCCAGAAACCATGGCATGTGGAAGAGGAAGAACACAGCACCTCTAAGAGAAAAACAACCATTAGAAAAATCTTCCAAAATATTTTAAAAGGATTATGGAAATGATGCTACCAGCCCTACTGTATCTCATTTCAACTCTCCATTTTGTACTAAATCTGTTTTCAGTTCTAACTGTGGAAGTCTATCACTGTGTCGTGTGTATTGATACAGTGTGTATTGATATCAAGCTAGAGTTGGCAAGACTATTTCTATAGCACATAGGGCTTGTATACCATTATTTTAAAATAATGAAAAGGAAAAATAGCAAATACCCTTTGTTACTGACACATCTTATTATCCAGAAAGTTTAAAGCCATTTTTATGGAATGTAGTTGTCAAGAATGTCCTGTTACACACCTAAGAAAGAGATACTGACATAACTTCAGTACTTTTAAAACAGAGGAAGAAAAATACGGAGTAGCAGTAAAGCGTTACTAGGGAGGATACCTCAAAAAGAGTTTGGAAGCTTTAAAAACTAATATAAGATCTGTAAGACTTGATGCACTGGTTTGTTAAACACTCAGAGCTTCCTGTTTAAGTGTTCTCTGTTCCTTCAAACTTTGTCAAAGGAGTCCACTCTGAGATCCTCTGACTTGAAGTAGATTGTTCAGCTTAGTAAGATGAGGTCCCAAATTTTCAATATTTGTTATAATATTATTTCTAATACTTACATAAAAGCTTCATCCCTCAATATAATGCACTGAATGTTAATGGAAAATGATGGAAGAGGTGCAAAAAGGGGAGAAGAAAAGAAAACTGTCATACACTAGAAAGACTAGAAGGTAATTTATGCAGTCAACTCATCATTGTGAGTATTTGAATCTTTTCTTTCCTTGGAGACACTAATGGCATAGGAAAACAATCAGGAATCCCCAAGAGCAATGCATAATATGTACAAAATGAGGTTGGATGGAGTGTACAAACTGGAGGTTCTAAACCATTATTACAAATCAACTGAAATAATCAAATCACTTCACTTGCATATCAGAATAGATGTCTGCTAGCCATGACTTCTGTTTGTTTCAAGGGGAATATGAGCCAGGTGGTATTTGAAAGTGTACCCAGAAGTCAAGATTGTTTCCCACAAAATTATCTGGTATAGGTCATGAATTAGTATTTCAGTAAATATCCATAGTCTTGTGCTCCCAGCTAAGTGATAAAAGACCCCTCCCCATGTACTCTGGTTATACATGCCAACAAGCTGTGTCGATTCCAGGGACTAAATATGGTGATGTTGAACTGTTGTTCATTTGTACTATTGAAGATTATTTGAAAATACTATTTCTATATCCTTGCTACAGAGTCCTTGCATACTTTCCATAGATTGTATAAGCACATCTGATGTTGGACATCAAGTATATATAGTTAGCTTAAGTTGTTTTCAGGCCATGGAGTTAACTATTATTCACATACACATTCCTATATGCATATTGCTCAATTATAGATGAAGAAATTACACTCTCCACACGCACACACTATCATTTGCAAAGCAGTAACGTAAAAGGTAGAGACCAACATTTAAGCTTCCACCCAAGTTAACTGCATTTTTTGCTTTCTTCACTTATTTGTTCTGTATAATTACTATGCATTTCCTCAAAACATTAACAAGACACAACTTACTCTCCAACAAGAATGATAAATACAATGTATGTGACTCTATCACCTCATGATTAATAGGGTCTTTTTTATTCATGAAGTCAGATGTCAGACTCAGTTGAAAAATGTGTATAATTTTCTATGTATTTATTCCAAAGCCTACTAAAATTGCTTTCCAATGCTGCAGATGGATACAGTAACAACCACTTTTCACTGTTTTTTGAATTAACACAAGATATATGTCAAATGATGACCTTAAACTTCCTCTGTTGAAAACTTCATTTAAAACTTGACAAATACACTGGATGCCAGAATAACATAGTAATAACAATTCTCATGAAATCTACTACATCTTCTAACCACACTCCTAGAAAAGAAATCCTTAAAGCTTCAAAGTAACCATTGGCATTATGCTGCCTGGAAAGAAAAAGTGTGCAATTCTTCTTTGTTTTCTCATATTTTTTTTTATTTTTTTTTTTATTATTTTTATTTTTATTTTAAGACCAGTACACTATTTTTCATTATGGCTTACTGCAAAGTTAGTTGGAAAGTTATTGGAAGTACTATTACTGCTATTCCTCTCTAAATTTCAGAGAATATTCCCCCTGTCATCCAGGAAGAATTTAGGATGTGCCCATGATGAGCTGCCCACCAAAACAGAGTACTTCATTCTCCATCTAAGTTATATAACAGTAATAAATGAGTGTTACAGAAACATTATAACTGAAAATTGCCTGCAAATAAAGGTGGGCAATTAACAGGTATATCACAATATCGCCTGAGTCCTACACTTGCTGGTTTTCATTGTAAGCCATTGTACTGGCTGATAAACCACCAACTTTAACTTACCTAATTTCTCAAATAATTAACAAACTACAGAGGCTGTGAAATCAAGAAACTTCAAAGTAAAGTTATACATCAGTGAATCAAAGTTATATATTTTCACCATTCAAACCCTGAATGAAATATATGATATTTCTGACACACTTCTTACATACAGATATAGCATCAGACTGAAAAAGCCTATGCTTTCTTCTGATTTTCCTAGTTTAAAAAAGTATGAAGGAGGCAATTATTCAGAAAATGGGAAACAGTGTACTTACTGAAGAAAAAACAGTTACTTATAATTTACCCATTCATGTTAGACTCTATTTTTCAACAGATTTCAGGTTACTTCAGTTAGCAATAAGGCCTTGATGCTACAGTTATTTCTTTCCAGGCAGAAACTAACTGTTTAAGAGAATATGTTCACAGTAGCATATTGAACACTTGAACACTAACTCAGAACAGACTCTATAACATCATTTTTTTTGCACTTTTCTTGCTGTGAGGTCTTTATTCTAGAAAAAAAGAATATTTTTATGCATCCAAAGACTGGTCCCAGTGTCTCCAGCAAAACAAAGCAGATCACATAAAAATCTAAAATATATGCAAGTTTTTACAATGCCACCCTCAAATTCCTAATATGCCATTAGTTACAAGCTATTATGCTTGAGAACTATTTATTTTTTATGTCACTTCAGACATTAAACATCCCTGTTTCCACAGAGGTCTCATTTGAATAAAAAAAAAAAAAAAACAAATCCCCAAAATCCAACAAATTTTGTTGTGGTATGTGTCCTTGGTGACTTGTTTGTTCATTGTTCACTTTATGACATAAATGCAGTCTTCATATACAAATAGTACTATATAATACATAACACTAGTGTGTTAGTATTTCTTTTCCTTAAACATCATATATTTTAAACATAAAAGTATGATAAATGAGCAAAATGTTTCTGTGGGCTACTTATTCCAATATAAGTAATAATATGAATGGTTACAGATGTAATCTCTCCCTGTAAAAACCAAAGAGAGTGATGACTGCAGGACATATTATGGTCAGCTGGCAACAGAACCTCTGATTTAAGGGAAAAACTTCCTCAAAGTACTTCAAAACTGCCCAGTCTTGTTCTCCTATAAAAACTAGAGTCTGTTTTTGGGATGTTACATCCAAGATATAGATTATCATGAATGTACTGTGTACTCAATGTGTCTATCATGGCTGTAAAAACACAGGTCAGGAGCATCACACAAAGAAAGGGGAGAGGGAGAGAAAGACTACATTTTGCATTGCTATATCTATTTAATCCCACTGATAAAAAACTGCTACACAGTAAGTAAAAAAAAAAAGCAATTAATACTCAAAGTAACTTCCAGAAATCATATACATTTTTTTCAGTTTATACATATACAAACACCACCTTTACAACAACACACACTGGGAGCAATCAAACTAGCATGTCAGGGAAAAAAAAAAATGCAAACTGTTTGAAACTGAAGCTTGACCTTTATCAACACTGCAGCCCCTACTACCAGAGTACTAAAGAATTTTTCAAGTAGCAACTGAAGTTAGCAGTGACTGCCAGAAAAGACCGAGCGTAACTGCTGTGGGTGTAACAACACAGTAATTTGAATTAAAGATGACCTCCATAACACTCTTTAGTCTGTTCCAAGCCTTGGTTGTAGCAGTAAAATATGGCTCACATGCTTTTCTAAAATGCATTAATTAGCTTGTTTTATACCCCATCATCCTATATCAGGAAATTAACCTGTAAGCAAAACTAAGTTTTATTTTCTCACTGTCACAGGAAACAGACATTTTTTATGCCTTTTTTGGGGGTGGTAAGACAGGGGAGCAGATAGTGATCCAGCTTTCTAGACATACGGACACAGTGTACAATAAAAACTTAGGAGCATAATTCCATTAGAAAAAAATAATTTATCTTGTAATAAAAGCCTAATTTACACACAGTCTAGTGTCATTTTTTGTTTGTTTTTATAAATGATAGTACTACACGTGAATAAGTTAGTTTTCTTATGATTATCTGTTTGGCAGTTTGTGCAATCTTTGCATACTGTCTCCATGCAACACAAATCTTTCCCATACTGATGATGGTAAAATTAGCTATCTTTTGTCAGTTGATATGTCATGTGAATTGCTCATCTTAAAAGGTCCTCCTACATGTGTGTGCCTGTGTGCAGTCTTTACGCAACAAACATTTGGTTTTGAGTATTTCTTATTCTGTAGTAACTTTCTTTAATTTTATACAGGAATTTGGAAAGAACAGTGGACCTATGAGGCTCTGCACATTTGAAAATGTGCAAATACCAGGGAATAAAACCCCTGTTTCCAAGGTGTAAGAAGATATGTGGGTAAAGAGAGCTAGCATCTTCAAACAAACACCTTTGCAGGAACAGCTGAGCTGGAGAGGCTTTTCCAATGGCTTTCAATGTTTTTGATCAGGTTCTGTATTTAGGTGGCACTTCCAAGAAAGCAAGAACTACCTTTCCTTAGATGCTTCCATTTCAATAACTTTACAGCAGAAGTTATCTGCTTCTTAAAAAAAAAGGCAAAATGGTGCTTTTAGGAAACCTATTTTCCATATGAACATTTAGGATTAAATTATTTACCCTGGAAGAGCCTTTTTTTCTTATCTTTAAGCTTCTAGTCTTACAAAGGTGAGGGAACATTTTAACACAAATCTACAAGCAATGTAAGTGCTCTCAGAAAAAAAAAATGCTCTTTTACTGAGTGCCTCCTTCTAAAACTGTACACCATACAGTCTGCTCACATGTGGGTTTTGGGGGAACGCAGGGGACATAGTTGAGTTGGAATCCTTTCTAAGAGAATCCATTCTCTCCTCTTCCTTCCCTCTCTGACTGGAATGAAGGGACTTGTTCCACTGTTGTTCCAGCAGTACCTTTAGCCAAACATGACAAGCATGAAAGGGCAACGCATTACCAGAATTTTTTACAGTTTCCAAAGTACTTCAATTGATTGATCACATTCTTCAGTGATAAATAAAAGTCAAACTATTATCTCAAGGTATTTCTGCATCTCCTTCCCCAGAACATAGCTATTATCCTTTGTAGTACCAGTTAATTCAATCCTTATGATACCATTTGCAGTAGAAAGTTCAAATGAAAAGATGCCTCCTGTTATTAGCATTCATTTTCTTGTCTGACTAAAAAGGTGTTTTGAGATTGCAGTACTCCTAATACTTCAGAAATACAAATAAATAATATATTATTTTAAAATATTCTTGTTTCTTCATTGCACTGAATATTTGCTGTTAGAAGTGATTTGTTTGGCAATATTCTCTTGCCAGCTGTTACATGAAAGCAACCAAGTCTCTGCTATATAATATAAAATAGCTCTTTATACTGGTATCACTTTTATTAATTCCTCTATTTTAAATGCTACTTTTCTTAATTTTTTAGGTTCATATGCTGGGCTTCTGTATAGTCTAAAACCCTAGTAACATTATCCTGGACAGAACTAAGAGTATTTCTACACCTATGAGCACTTCTTGCTATACCTGAATCACTTCTAAATTCACTACTTGCATACTGCTAAGAATGAAGATACATAAAAACAATGAAGTTACTCAACCCACTCAGAAATCCGAGTCTTCATTTGGCAATCCCTTGCCAACTGAATTGCAACTACATTACTAGGGATTAAAAAAATTAACCTGCTAAAAACCCCAGCAAGCCAATTTAAAGATACTATGTTTCAATGGGCTGCAGCCAAATACTATTTGAATACTCTCTATCTGTACAGCCTCTCTAGGCAACCCGCTCCTTGGCTTCACTCATGCTGATGAAAGTTTCTTTTATCCACTCCGAACATTTCTTGTTTCAAGCTGCACCTGCTCCCTCTTGTTCCCCCAAGATGCACCATTATGAAGTGTCTCCTGAACACCTTCCCTGCAGACATTAGGAACGCAGCTCTAAAGTCCTCTGGAGACAGCTCCTCCTCCTGACTTATTCAGTCCTGCTCCGTCAGCCTCTCTACACAGAGCAAGAGCTCCAGCCACTCGTGATTCTGGCAGTCCTCCTCTGAACTCATTTGTCTGGGTCTTTCTTGTATTTGAAGAATTAAAATTGGACACAAGCATGGAGGCAATTGTTTTCTGCTGGGAGCAGATGAACACATTGGCCCCATCATCATTCCTTTCCCAAGGATGCATAAAAATAGATTATTTTTCCTAGAATAAGGCCTTGATGTTAGTTATTTCTTTCCAGGCAGAAATTAATTGTTGAACAGAATATGTTCACAGTAAGCTTGAACATTAACT
The DNA here is from genome assembly GCA_013397935.1 of Dasyornis broadbenti. Lineage (NCBI taxonomy): Eukaryota > Metazoa > Chordata > Aves > Passeriformes > Dasyornithidae > Dasyornis > Dasyornis broadbenti. The sequence continues at coordinate 133,195 of VZRN01001094.1, read as the reverse complement.
CACAGCACACTCTGTAGTATCACTTTTTCTGCACTTTCCTTGCTATAAGTGAAGAAAATCTTGGCAGTTTCACTGTAGAGCATACTGAGTCAACTTTCTGACTAAAAAGACAAATTCACCATTGTGCAGCACCAATGCACCTAGCTCTGCTTCAGCAGACACACCTGACTCCATGCACTTGGTCTGTGAGCTTGAGCCTGAGCCTAACAAAACATCCATGAAGAGACATGGCGTGTTCTGGTAATCTGCTCCTGGGGAAAAAAAAAAAAAACCACCAGAATTTTCTCTCTTCATTGAGGGAATAATCATAAAAGGATTTGTAGAGATTTCTTCCTCCCTGTATATCATCCTTCAGGTATATCCATGAGAGAACACTTTTTCTGTTCCCATTATCCTATTCTTTTCCTCTGAGAAGGAATCCCTTAAAAAAAAAAAAGAAAAAGAAAAAGAAAAAGAAAAAAAAAGGAAAATATCTGAAAACTTGAAAGCTTTGTTTTCCACTTTTTCCCCATCATCTCTTCCCTCTAATGATATTCCAAACAACATGATGTTAAGTGCTCTGAAAGTCATCTTGTCTTTTTATGCTCATATGATTTCTGCAATATCAAAAAATGTGACAAACGCAATTATAACCGAAAGAAATAAACCATCTCTTCTTGCAGAAGCTGAAAGAATAATAAAACATGATTTGTACCAGCACTAAGCTAATTACAGTGACACACTCCTGCCTCTACAGTTCTGTTAGTGTCAGCACTTATGAACCCCTCATTCCAGTGGTTTATAATTCTGATCTATGTGAGTTAGCCACTCTTACAGGAGTGCACAACACAATTGTAATGGCTTCATTAGTGACACTTGCCTAAAAATGCCTTAGATTTTAAATGATTTTTAAATTTTGTAACTCCCTTGTTTGCTATATGGTGTAAATCACAAGCAACTTGAGACTAAACCAAGACAATTCAGTAAGACAAAACCCACCCAAAATGTCATTTATACAACTGGGCTTAAAAATGGGTTTTTTTGCCAAGTTTGGAGAAAATAGTTATTGTATATAATAACCACCTTCACCATCTTCCCACCCAGATATTATATTAGGGATTTCTGGAAAACTGAGGTTTCCATTAAAGAAATATCTAAATACTATCATGAGTAAGAAGCGAGTTTCATAAACACCAAATATCAGGCGATGTTTTGGCAATAAAGCCACCACATATCAGTGTTTTAAGTTTCATATGTGAACATATTTATCTAGAAGAATACGTGTGATTTCTGGTATTCATTAAAGTACTTGTATACCTTGGGAATCTGCAGATAACCTGCCTACTTAAGTACATTGATTATTTTAAGCAATATGACAAATTCAGTGGACGTGCTTCACTGAGAATGCAGACTCTTGGGTCTGAAAAGTAGCAAAACAAAAAAGCCCTGTCGTGCATCATGCTAGGACATGACATAAAATGTGGTCTTAATTACATCCACTTTCTTATTTATATGTAGTTATGCATTTACAGTATCTGGTACCTATATGAGTGACTGAAATAAAGTTTTACAGCTTACACAGAAAAAGTTCTATTTCTTCCAAAGTTCACTTTCACTCAATCATAAAAATAAGTATTTAAAGCAAGGTGATAAGGAGCAGCCTAGGGCTATACAATCTGAAACAATATTCCCAATATATCAGGAAAAACAAACTAGCTAACTAACAAACCAAAAAAAAAAAAACCTAAAAAAACAAAAACAAAAAAACACCAAAGGGGGAAAAAAAAAAACACAATCAAAAAACCAGCAACAATTCATAAGAATTCATTGCTAGTTACAGCAGTAATAAATTGCTCTCTTTCAGAATAAAAGGGCTTTTTCTGGCTTTCTGCTACCTACCAGGTTTTTTTTCTCAATAAATGACAGAGAAATAACTTACTCAAAACTAAAACTATATTTAATTTTTAAGAAGCATGTTTATTATTATTATCACTATTGAACAATTCCATATAACCTATATAATTTTTCTTTTAATATTTCATTAAGCATTGCTTCCGTGAATTTTCCTCGGGTAAAAATAACCAGGTGAAAAATTAATTCTCTCTTGCTGAGCTGACACAGACAAAGAGTTTCTCTCATCAGACAGCAGATGGTCGATCAGCTTGGAAACCAGTGATCAGTGAGCAAATGGTGTGCAATTATGCTGTGTATGCCATGGTGTACATTTCTGTTAGTAGAATAAGTCATGGGTGACAGTATCTACCTTAGTGCTACCCACTCCTTACCTCAATAGCAGGATTAGGATCTAAGAAGGTAGATGGAAACATATTTTTGCTGTATTTGTCACCTATTCTAAATTCATCTTGTTGGACAAAAACTGTGAGTTCGTATCTAGGAAAAGTGGCAGAAGAATTGTCTCCTCGTCTTTTTTTAAGAACATATGAATGACAAAACTATGAATTGCTACATTTCTTGAAATAAAAGAAGGATGGCACGGTTTCCTCCCATTTTGTAGTATTTTTATTGTTACTCACACTCCCAAACAACAGATACGTAACAGTTTAAAAAAAACACAGATAACCTGTGGTAACCACAGATAAATTGGTGGTTCTACTGTTAATTGAAAACCTAAATCTATCAAGTAAACATGCTTGCAATTGATTCTTTCTGTGCATGAAAAAGTTTATATACTGACGGTACTACCAAGTTATGTAGGCAGAAAATGGAAGGCTTATGTTTAATAAGTTTTAATAAAACATACATACACATATGTATAGAATAAAAACATGAAAGGTGTATTTATGAAACAGATTTCTTCACTATTATAGCATATCCTTTGCATTTGCATTATATGAAAGTGTCACTTGTTTATTTTGTTTGCTCAATGTGAGTAAAAAACAAAAGAGGGAAGGCGGCGGCTGAGGTCAAACACACTCTAGGCTAAATAGCTGAAACTCAGCAAGTAAGAGCATTTTGAGTGTAAATTCCTTTCATTGCCATACTCCTCTACATAGCAACACACAATTATATTTTTAAGCTTTCTGATGGTAATGTGGGAAGCTTGAGAAACAGGGAGAAATCCACCAAAATCCATGACGTTGCAAAGGAGTTACAAAACCGTTCAAATGACAGTCCTGAAGGAGGAAAACCTTGTCACTAAGCTAACTGGCCCAGAGAACTCACATTCACACTGCTTGGAGCACACAGGCTGTGGAGAAGGTTGCTTGTATGTCCCTGTTGCTGTAATTGGCCTTCTCTGTGTCCTATGTGTGGAGACAAATGACCCATGCGGCCATGTAATTTCCAAGCCTTTCACAGGGAATCAAGGCCAAGTGATCATCTATGTTGTGCAGTCTTTTCCCCTAGTAACTATTGACCTCAAAGCTTGACTTCAACTCAGTTAGAAAGAAGAGGCTATTTCAAAGACAAGTAAGATCTTTGAAGTTTGGAGAGGGCATAGAGCTGGATAAAAGGACACCTTCAAACTAAGGCAAAGGCTGTGCCTTAAGCTCATGTTGAAAGAGATCTGAAAATCCACAGAAGATAAAATTTTTGTCATTATACCCATCAGCAAAATGTCAAATCAGAGCTCACAGCTAAACAAAAGACAGATGTGCACAAAAAGCTTCCTTAGCTATGAAGTTCAAGGAACTGCTTGTGTACTTAGGTACCATTGAAACCTGAATTGTTCTATGATGAACTATATTACCTCTGGTCTAGTCATTAGGTCTATTGCAAAAAGAATCAAGGTAGACCATTATCTCTTGTGTTAATATTTTATAAGCAATTTTCAAAAAGTTTAGCTAACTTTAGATGAGAGTTATTATGAATTACATTAATGACTACTTTAAAGTGACCTTGTAACACCACTTGAACAGAATAAAAAGCCTGAAGAGCTGTGAAACAGTTTTCGTCTTAAGCTTCAGGAAGTAAAAACATGCTTCAGGAGTGTTTGTGTAAGACAAAACAATATATCTGCTTTCAAGAACAGATTAGCCCACGTAGATTCTGCAGTTACAATAGATCAGTTTCAACTAGAATAATGGATTCATATGAAAAAATGACCAGCAACTACCTGCTGCAGTAATTTTAAAGCATCTGTTGTGCATTCCATCTCTTTTTCAATGTTTGAAAGGAAGTAAATATTTATTTTAATAGCAACTTTAATAAGCTTCCAAAACATTCTTTAAACTCTACTGTTTTGCTTAAAGTTATCAGTTTACCATTCTTTCATTCCCTGCCAACACATAAGATGGTAACATTAAAAAAAAGCATGACATTTATACTACACTGAATTTCCTTATTAAAAACATTACTATTATTATTAAAATATGTATATGAAATAGTACCACAATTAAAATAAAGAAAATCTCATATCCTATATGATAGCAGCATTACAAATGGAAAAACTGTAGTGAATATGGCTGACTGGAGTTAATTTTCTTCTTAACAGACAGGATGGTGCTGTGTTTGGGATTTGTGCTAGAAACAGTGTTGATAGCACAACCATGTTTTACCTATTGCTTGCACACCTTAAGAGTTTTTTAAACTTGAATTTTTAGGGACACAGAAAAGCCCAGACATGTAATAGAACCAGTTTGCCAAAAAGTCTTTTCTTCTACTGCCCTGCAACTTTAAGATGTTGAGGTTATACATGCGAACTAATATAACTGGCAACTAATCCTCTTAAAAGCTAGAAAGAAAAAAATGTAGCAACAAGTCATCCAAAACTGATCACGAATAGGTGAGCTTTTTGATCAGTACACATCACTGGCTTACTTCTGCTCCTGCTGAAGTCAAGGGTACTGTGATAAATCTCACTGTAACCAAAACTTTGTGTTACAGTTCTCATGCAACACAGGTCCAATTTGAAAGCTTTATTAGATCACTATTATGATTCACTGCACATTTAGGCACAAAGTTTAATTTTTACTGTTCACTACCTTTTTTAGTCCTTACGAAGCAGCACAGCTAAGTGGAAGTGAGTTGGATTCTATTTCTTATCATAAACTAGCAACAGACTTGCTTGCTGAACTCCCCTCGGATTCCAAAAGCAAATTGCTCTGAAAATACTGACCTTGCACTGATGACACTGAAGACAAAATTTAGCCCCCAAATCATCAATGAATACAAAGAGTAGAGAAAGAAACAATGCTGCTGTGATTGCAAAGAAAACCCCAGATATCTCTGGATGTAGGTGGCGCACATGCCCACAATCAATCATACACCATCACTGTACTATTAAGATGAAGTCATGCTCCTGATTAGAACTATTTGTTTAAGCAGGGTGAATTCCTGCCCACTCTCAAACTTATTTTGTTAAAGCAGTGTTACAAATTTTATTTTTCTTCCCCCCTCAAATAGGAATAATAAAGAATAGAGAGGACGGTAGGAGTTTTGGTGGCTTAGAGAACAAGATTCATGACCAACATTCCCACTGGGGAGTGGCTAGAATTCGTCTCTATTCCACATGGTTGCTACCAGCTACCAACTTTCTCCTGCTGATCTCTTTTTTTGTCCCATTTTCTTCTTACATTGTGTTTTCCAGATTGTCAGCTCCTTGGAGAAAGACCAGTATATTTATTAAGTATATTGAGTACAAAGGGTGTCTCCATCTTAGTTTTGGCATTTGAGTGCTCTGCAATGAGAAATGTTAAATTATTGCTACTCTAAAAGTCTGCCTTGAAATATGGAAGGCAATGCCACATTCCACTGTAACAGCACTAAGTAAGTCCCAGTAAATCCCTAAGTAGCAATTTAGTGTCCCCGTTTAAAGGAAGAAAACAGTAAAGGATGAAAACCTAAATCTATCAAGGCTGAACTATGTATTATCATGGATACCCCATGAAAATTCTTTCAAAATCGTGCAATCAAAGGAGGGGAAATAAGTCCTAATGTTGGAAATATTTTTTTGTACTACTTGTTTTTAACTATGTTAATGCTGTTTTAATTGCATTGATAAAGATTTATACAGCCATGGATAGCTATATGAAACAGAAAGGCAAATCTCTAAATTCTATCTGGAATACACTTTATTCTCTGCCGTCAGGAATAATTTCATGAAACAATTTTTAAAGAGGTCTGTACAGAGCAGAATTTCTCAGCATGACAAAGAAGGTAGTTAATGCTGTCGGAGCTGATTTCAGCAGCAGCATTATGAAAACAACTAAAGCATTAACGAAAATGGGGACAGAAGTTATTTTTATATAATAAAAGGTATTTCCTGTAACCATTCAAGAGCTCTGTAAGACAGGCATCAGCCCTAGAAGCATTAGGTACAGGGTTCATTTCTTGAACTTACCTGGAAAAAGTAGGTAGAGAGATGGATGAAAGCTCAGGTCTTAAGTCAGGAAAAAAAAATTATATGTGATATTTTTTCATATCATTTACTGAAAGTACAGCTAAAGTATTTGTCTGCCTTTTCCAAATGCCTGTTGTCATTAAATGGAACAGAAGATCCATATCTATTTTGAGTCTTGAGAACAATTAGAAATAGTGAAAAACTGCACTGAATAGCAGAACTGCACCACTCACAAGAAAATTTTGGAGAAGTAGAATAAGGTTTTGAGGTTTGAGAGGTTTTGCCTTTTCTCTCACCATAAGTACAGGAAGATATTGAGACCAAAAAAAAGATAACAGCTTTTACAATATTTCTCTATTCAAGTGTTCACATACTTGATTTCACTTTTCAGAATTAGATAGACAGTTCATACAGAAGTGATTTAAGGAAAATATCTTGGTTACAGCTATTTATTTGAAGCAAAAAAGTCAACAATACTGAAAAATTATAATTTGAATTTTGAAATATTTCTGCTAGTATATTTGAAGTATAATTAGTGATCAAAATGGAAACTATACATTAATAGGGAATTTGGTAAGAAGCAGAAATGAAATATTAGAAAACTCAAAGATCCTTCTTCTAATATCTGAGTGCTTAATAGGGAGTGCTTAATTCAGTCTTTCACCACTGAATAATATTTATTCAAGTATCTTTTCCTTAGCTTTCTATGAACCTTAAGTACTAATACACTTTATATAAACCTTCTGGAATAACTTTCTGTATATCAGTGACTCCAGAAATAGAAATTTTACAAAAAATCAAATACTAATTAATTACAGATTAAACTCAGCACCTAATGAGGCTTTTACCCCTATTATTCCTGGTATTGTGTAGATCAGAGATTCTGAGTGACAATTACACTTGAATATGAGAATTAATTTGCCTCAATTAAAAAGAAATTTTGAAACTTCCCTGTACATTTATAAGGTAAAAAGCAGTATTTTGTTACAAAGATGCATGTGCAGTTATTTCATTAAGACCAGGTAAGGGTAGAAATCTTTCAAGTTATATGAGAAAGCATTCTTTATTTATACAGCTGTTAGCAGGATTAATTTCAGTACAATACACTTCATGTAAATTAATAATTTCCTACTTTCCAGTGTTCAAGTTTCTCTTTAAAGCACTCAGCTGAAATATAGAACTAGCAAAATCTTTAGATTTAGTTTGGCATCAACCTAAATTCTTGTATCTTGCCAAGTATAAAGTCTTTTCTTGACTTACATAGGAGAAAAAAAATACTGGCAGGGCAAGTAAAAATCTGCATTCCATAGTTAGATACTTAGCTCTGTTTCCTCTTATTAAAAATACTGGAGGTTTTTTTAGTCTCCTGAAGTACCTACAGGATTAGTGACAGATCAAATGTTACTTCTGCCTTATGCAAGAACAAGGTACTTACTTTATTAGAGCAATATAAATCACAGATAAAAGTCCTGGCTACCCATTCAGCTGACTAACAGTCCAGGTCCCACTCCCCTTCAAAATTTTCTATTGCCTTGTCAATCCATTTAATGGACATCTTAGTATATCTTATTATTCCTATCTTACTTAAAAGTGAGCTAAATACACAAATTACCTGCAGATGATTAATATGACAACAGTTGCTTTGAAAGCACAATAGCAACCATCAGGTTTGAGAGAAACAAAAACGAAAGAATGAGAATGCTAAAAAAAAATTCGTATTACTTGTCTGACCCAGATGTTAAAGATAGAACAATAACAGAAAAGTTCACCCTTTATAATGAATTCGTTAGCACTGCTGAGTTTGTCTAAGTTATTTACTTAAAGTCATGAGTTTATGAAGCATAAAACATTATAAACTAATAACATATAACACTGAATCTTTAAAATAGTAGAAGATGTTGTGCTGGTTTTGGCTGGGGTAGAGCTCATTTTCTTTGAAGTCTGGGCCTGCATTTTGGATTTGTGCTGAAAAAAATGTTGGTAACATAGAGATGATTTTGATATTGCTGAGCAGCATTCACAGTGTCAAGGCTTTTCTGCTCCTCACCCCACCTGACCTGAGAGGAGTCTGGGGGTGCTCAAGGAGTTGGGAGGAGACACAGGGGAGACAGTTGACACCAAATACCAAAGCAATATCCCAAACCACATGGTGTCATGCCCAGCATATAAAGGTGGGAGAAGGAGGAGGAGACGTTTGGACTTATGGCATTTGTCCGCCCAAGTCACCATTACACATGATGGGGCCCTGCTCTCTGGAGATGGCTGAACACCTGCCTATCCATGGGAAGCAGTGAAGACACTCCTGGTTTTGCTTTGCTTCCATGCACAACTTTTGCTTTAGCTATTAAACTGTCTTGTCTCAACTCACTGTCACTATTCTGTCTCTCTCCCATCCCACTGGTGTAGGAGTGACTGAGTACCTGCATGAGGCTTGGTTGCTGGCTGAAGTCAAACCAAGACAGATGCACTGCAATATTTAAGACTTTTATACATATACCTTTTATTTTTGACTTGTCAGCTATTTCATATATCTGCACTCACAGAAAGTAAAAGAAATTAACAAACTGAGCCATTCCTTAATGGCTGAAATCCAGCTAGGCTGAAACCAGGGATAAAGGGCAGAATTTCAAAGTCAGCAACATTTTCATTTACAATGTGTACTGGACAATGTTGCAAACAAAATCTTGCTATTTTATGTGCTACATAAAACTGAGGCTTTAAACAAGCACTCAAATTCTTAAACTGTGCAAATGAACAAATTTTCAAGTCCAGTTTAGATGCTCCTTTAAACAAGTTATCACAGAAAAAGGTAGCGACTATGGAAAACAACAGAAGCCAAACTACTGGTAAGTAAATGGCAAAAATCTGTATTGCTATGCAAATGACAAAGTTTCCCACCAAGCCTCCAAACTGTCACTTTTGTTTTCCAGCAACAAGATAATTTCAGATTTTTGTTTCCTCCATTTTTTTTAATAACCCACTCTTTCCCATGTATGATGTATTTGAAACAATACAACATTCAACCAATCGGTGCTGAAGTCTTTCTGAACAAACCTTGAGGTATTTTAATGCAAGTCTTAGTCAGAAATCACCTATCATGAAAGTTAAAAAAAAAAGCATTATGGGACAGAGAGAAGGATCAACAAACACAAGACACTGCATCACTGTTTCAAGAGAAATTCTGACTGCATTAAAAATACCTGCTGCATAGTGGAGTGTGTGTAAATGAAATTATGTTTTTACCTGTGCTGCTTATTTAAGATAACTAATCTCAGAAAAGATCATTGCTGAAGTATCAACTAACACCCCATTTTTATTTTAGATCCTTGTTTTATAGCAGAGGAAAGAAGCCTGTGTTTTTACCGGAGCTAGTAACACAAGACAACTGTTGCTAATCACAGCCTTTGATACTCTTTTCCTGTTCTCTGCACCAGACTGTGGACACTTGAGTAGAGACAATTTCGTAATACTTATTCTGCAACTTCAAGAACAATTCAGCCACAAGAAGCCCCGTGTTAACTTTTGCTCAAACCTTAAAATGCTGCTGCTGACTCTACAGCTGTCATTGAAGCTTTGCCTATAGACCACAACAAATTTTTAGCCCAAGGGTTCCCTTGGAGCAATTTATATTTCAACATGCAGTTAAAGTAAGAGCAATTGTCTTCCAAGAGCTGCCCTCATTCCTAAATAGAGATCTTGTAATCTGTTGGTTTAGGTGGTTTTTAACTGGGCAGAATTTTGTTTCCAAAATTTTATACACTTGGATACTTTCTTCAGATTTACAGAACACTGCTTACCCAGCACTGCCCAAAAAAGTTTACTGGCAAACAATGAATGACTGATTTAAAGTAATACTCTTTCAAATATATATGCCTCTCAAGTGAAATCATACTGTAATTATCTTAACTGTTGATAAATACAAGTCTGATCAACTGTTGTTATTACAATATTCTACCAAATATATAAAATTAATCCTTTTTAATTATTTTCTATGTTTTTTCATTATTTATAAAGCAATCTGAAGCAAACACTATGTTCTGATTTAACTAATGTATACAATACTCAAGAAAAGGCAAGATACTAGATCACAGCAATCAGCAGTTTGATACAAATAGCAAATGCAATTTTTGAAAGATGGTTACTAGAGACGGTATCAGAAGCCTTCAGTTCTGGGAATAGTTCCATGTCAAGCACAGAATACTGCTAGCAAATCAACTACAGAAACCTTGCAACAGATTATTCTGCATTACTGAGTAAGCATTTCATCTCCATCATACTGATTTTTTTTTGCTTTGCTGCTCAAAAGCTGTAAATAATGCCTTATATCTTTTACTACTCATTAATATGAGAAGTTCATTAAAGTAAATTAAGCTAATTTAATAATATTCAGGTGCTGTATTGGATAGATGATAGCATTTTGTCTTTAAATTGTTTGTCTTTCATTCTGCTATCTTCATCAAACAGTACGCTGAATAATTATCACACTGCTGCTATGAAGTTACAACAATATTACATCCTGACTAAGAACTTCAGGTCACCTACAGCATTTACACAAAATACCACAAATCAAGGCAAAGCACCTCAGGCTATTCAGCAAGAAAGTAATTCCTTACAGCACTGTATGTATTTCTAAGGTCTTTACCATTTGGATTATTACATTATCTCAGTTTTATATTCACTAGTCAGGAGGTAAATGTCAGCTGGAATCATTGAATCTCAATTTTTTTTTTACACCTTTCATTTTGTTTGATAAGCTTTTTACCAGTTGTAATTTATTGCTCTGATGAAAGTATAAAACAAAAAGCTGAGAGTGTAATCAAGGCTAATGGTGAACCAAATATCATATGAAAATAAATCAATAAGGAAAAAATACTCTGGAGACAAATGGAGATGTATATCATTTCAGTATGAATACTATTAGAATAACTGTTTATGTAAAATAAACTGTACAAGAAAATCAAACACCCAAATTCAAAAAATCAACGTTCTCTTAAGAAGAATAAAAAGTAAAACTTCTGACAAGCAGCTGAATTTTGCAAGAAATAAAATCCCTTTTCTAAATCAGAGTATGTAGCAATGAGAACTAATAAAGTCTGAGGTGATAAGACATTTGATTTTTATGAACAGCAATGAACATTGTCAATCACAGCCTGCAGTAATCCTGACACTTATTACATCACAAAACATCCCTCAACTCTTCTATGACAAAGCTTTTCAGAGTTACTGAAACAGTTTTTTTCTTTGGTAATTGATATTTTAGTTTATAAAAGAAAGATACATGTGAAAAAAAGTAACTCTGAAAAAATTCAAACATCAGCAGTTTGAATAAGGACCATCTACAAAACCTATCTGAAGTTGAAGAAAATCTCATTCACTTTAATTACTTTTCTGAAAGGCCCTGAGACAGAAGCTGAAACATGTAATAATTTAAATGGGAGCTTCATTGCTTTTTTTTTTTAATATCACAAAGCCTGCATATTAGGAGTCAATAAAAATGGTTAAGTGTGTAACTTTTTCATCATTCTATTAAGAAATATTAAACAACTGATAGACTAGATTTACAGTACCTTTGGATATTGTTTGACAGGGATCAGGACTCTCTCTGACAGCTTTATGTTTTTGTTGCTAATAACATCAAGATATTTCTTTTCTTCATCTTCCTTCTTGCCTTCCGAACCCTGAAATTTTTCCATTTCTGAAAAATATTAAGAAACAGAGAAATCACTGACATGATACTTGTCATCCTTAATAAGTTTAAACTCACACATTACTATACAGACTGTGCATGGAACATCTGTGCTGTTTACACTCATGTGACAGGGACTGCTGTCTTTAAGAGAACCTGGACCATCAGCAGTGCTGAGAGGCAGAGGAGACAGTCCACAGGTCACACTCTGCAACTAATTCTTTCCCAGCTGAAACAGAAGTTCAGCGATCTCAGCAGGAGAAGAAATAGATGAGGCTTACAAATCCAGCTATCAGTCTTTTAAAGGGGATAACATCACAGCTTGATGCTTTTTCTAAATGTGACATGCTAGAATTAAGCTGGATCCTAACTGCAATGGCTAACTTTCAGTACAAGTATTAGAACAAGTACAAGTTCTTGTTACTGAGTTTCCATTCAAATACTTCTGAATTAAAGGTTGTACAAAATAAGAAATAAAGTTAACTCTTGCACAAAAAGATTCTTCAATTAAGAAATGCAATAAAAATTGTGATATATATAAAATTGCTAGCATGTAGAACACACTGTGGAGTTTACAAAAAAAAAAAAGACCAAAAATATATTCAGGTAGAATGGTTTTGAATTCTTGATTCCCTAGAGTTCTATAAGCAATGGACAATAACAAATAATTGAATTCATCATCCTGCAAAGAACATCTTAGACGGTGCCTAAGAGCTCCCTGAGAGCATAGGTACTATTGAAAAAGCTGCTTTTGCAGTAGTGACATTGACAGCACAGACTAATTATAACTGAATTATAGCTAAAAAGGGACAGCTGTGGGTCTCAGAAACATGCTGCTTCAAGGACCAGAAGGAGACAGTGGAAAGGAGTAACACAACAACAGCATGCTCTAAAATTCATATACAAGTTTCTTTGACTTCCAATAAGCATAACGAAAAATGTATTGAAGAGAACAACCCATGTCATGATTTGTTAATAAATATTTATGCTGCCTTTATGAGATAAAATAATTTATTTAAAGCTTGCATTGGCAGACAGCTCTCTAATGTTATAGTCATAAGCTTTTTTAAAACCTTTCAGAGAACACATGTAAAAGACCTCAGATGGGATACACATTCACTAATGCACTTTAAAAAGTTATCTGCAATCACTAAAAGCATCAGAAGAACATTTCAATATTGTAAAATATCTGAATACATGGAAAAAAATGTGGTATGTTGCATCCAGTGGAAGATTAATCTGGAAAGCAGCAAGCATCAATTAAACAAGTAAAATACTTATTTTGGACCAGGTTTAATAGATACAAAGTTCTTTGGAAATAGATCCAGTGCAATTATACAAAGGGTTGTGCTGTGTACAGAGCGGAAATACAAAGGCACATAAAGAGGGAGAAGTGTTACAAGCACAGGAAGTATTACATGAAAATAAGGAATTTCCCAGATGTATTGTAAACACAGTACTAAATGAGATAATTCTAAAAGGCAAGTGGGGAAAGTCAATCTATATGTACATACATATTTCACTAGAACCACAGAAGTTTAAGTTGGAAAAGACCTTTAAGGTGAGCAAGACCAGCTGTTAATTGAGCTCTGCCAAGTCCATCACTAAACTACATCCCTAAGTTTACACATCTTTTAAATACTTCCAGGGACAGTCATTTAACCACCTCCCTAGGTAATTCATTCCAATGCCTAATAATTGTTTTTGTGAAGACATGGTTCCTGCTGTGCAACCTGAACTTCCCCTGACATAGCTTAAGACTATGTCTTCTCATCCTGTCGCTACTTGCCTGGGAGAAGAAACTAATCCCCACTTGGCTATAACCTCCCTTCAGGAAGTTGAAGAGAGCAATAATGTCTCCCCTGAGCCTCTCCTTCTGCAGGCTAAACAACCCCAGCTCCCTCAACTGCTCCTCATTTTGCACCAATTTGTGCACCAGACCCTTCCCCAGCTCCGTTGCCCTTCTCTTGACACCCTCCAGCCCCTCAATGTCTTTCTTGTAGTGAGGGGCCCAGAACTGGACACAGTATTCAAGGTGCAGCCTCACCAGTCCTGAGTCCAATCACTTCTCTGGTCCTGTTGGCCACATTACTGTTGATACAAGCCAGGATGCCATTGGCCTTAAACACAACTAAACTCTCCTGGAAAGCTGAAGGTACTTAAAAAGTCTGTTTGGTCAGTAGGGAGGGGTATTAAAGATTAGGACAAAATGCTCTCCCTTTGAATCATCTACCAGCCCTTGCAACCAGTCCCAGTCTTGTGCTTTGTTTTTGACTGAAAGTACATGGCAGTTTTGGAATGAAAGGAGTGTCTTTGCTAAAGTTAATGAAAGACTACTTCAGCTGGGCTTATCCGACTTGTGTGAACAAGAGTTTGTTGATCTACCAAGACTGAGACAAGCTGTAGCACTTTAATCGGTTCCACTCAATGAGGAGGGCTGAACTCTAAACCCAGAAGAGCTAGTCCCAGTTTACTATGGGAACAGCATGAAATAGCAGTGGGAAGTCAAGTTTCCTCCAGAGACTCAAAGGCCCTTAGGGGAGGTCGTACAGCACTTAAGGTCGAACTCAGTGAGAGAAGCAAATGAGGAGGGACTGGGATGAATAAGCCATAAACCCAGAAACACAGGGCACAGATTACTGCAGCAGAAGGCAGCAGGGACAATGGAGACATCAGATTTCCACCAGGGAGCAGTGGCAACTAGCTCATGACCACAGCCACACAGCTTTTGAGTATCATCTCCAAGAAGCGAGAGACCACAAGCACCCTGACAGTGGTCAGTCACCCTCATAGTAAAAAAAAAGTTCCCCAATGTTCAGAGGGAAGTTCTGGGTACCCCTGAAAAAGCCTGGCTCTGTCTTCTTTGCACCTTCCTTTCAAGTATTGATAGACGTTGGAAAAGATCCCTTACAGAGTCTTCTCCAGATTGAACAACCTGGAAGCAGCACTCTTAGCCCTTTCCTCACAGGAGAGACTCTCTAGACTCTTCATCATCCTTGTGAACCCTTAATACTCTTCACTATATCCATCTCTGCTTATGCTGGGGAGCCCCACACTGGACAGATTGCTCCAGTGGAGTATCACCTCTCTTGATCTGCAAAGTTGACAGAGGAGTAAGAAATGCCTTGAGATG
Organism: Dasyornis broadbenti; assembly: GCA_013397935.1. Taxonomy (NCBI): domain Eukaryota; kingdom Metazoa; phylum Chordata; class Aves; order Passeriformes; family Dasyornithidae; genus Dasyornis; species Dasyornis broadbenti. Next base: position 118,096 of record VZRN01001094.1, on the reverse strand, counting down.
GTTCATTTCTAAAACAGAACATAGGGCTGGGTATAACCAGTGAAACCTCTGAATTTATATGAAAAATATGACATTAGGATTTTGCTTGACAGTGGGGCAGTCATGTGAGATGAGCTATCTTGGAAGGTTTTATTCCTGGGGGCTGGAGCTTGTGTCTTCTGGGTGTGGTCCCTGAAAGCCCCATGATGTCACCAGGAAGTCATTGTGACACAAGACTTTTGGATGCTTGGGGAAAACCTAAAAGGCCACAGTGTTTGGCCTCCTCCATTGGGGACAGACATCTGCAGGTGAGGCGACAAAGGACCCCCATCCCATTTGGTGCTTTCTGAGGGCACAGAGAGGATTTGCTATACAAGGACGCTAGCAGGGCCTGGGGTGCTGGTCCCAACCTACCATGCACGCAGGCTCTAGCTGCAGTTGCTGAGAAGCCAGGAATCCCTTTTCTCAGCTTCCCAGCTCCTGCCTGCACGTATCAGAGAGGTCAGATACCATCCTGCCCCGAGCGCTGGAACACGCCAACACAACCCAACTTACAGGGACAGTCATTTAACCCACTCCCTGGGTAATTCGTTCCAATGCCTAATGATTGTTTTTGTGAAGACATAGTTCCTGCTGTCCAACCTGAACTTCCCCTGACATAGCTTGAGGCTATGTCTTCTCATCCCGTCACTACTTGCCTGGGACTACTTGTCACTCATCTTCCCCAGGACGGTCCCTGGCACTGGTGGCAGCCCAAGTGCTGTCCTGCGGTGGGAAATCAACTTCAGTAGCATTGCTGCTGGCTGCAGACTGTGTCCCCAGCACCAGGGGACACATCAGCTTATCTCTTTGGTTTGCAGGGTGAAATGGCCTCGGAGAAGGATTTGGCAGAAGCTGGCACCTCTTCTTCTGCTGCCAGCACCAGCCAGGTGTGCCATGCTGCACGTCCAGGTCCTTCGGAGAACCTAAGGTGCCCAATCTGCCTGGACACCATTAATGACAAAGCCTCCATAAGCTGGCGTCGGCACCCTTTCTGTTTTTGCTGCTTGGCGGAGTGGTTCCACAGACGAGTGGAGGGCCTGATATGCCAGTCAGCTTACCCACACACATTCCACATGGTGGGAGACAGTAACTCTGAGGTGTACTCCATCAGGGAGTCCATCAGGTCTGCCAGCCCTACTCAAGGAGGGCGAGCTGGACCCTCCTCTACGGAAAGGTGGTGGAATCATTCCTCAGGATGCCAGCACCGCAAGTGTTACAGCAGAAGCTGTGGTGGCAGCCGTGGTGGCAGCCGTGGTGGCAGCCGTGGCAGAGCCCAAGAGAAGAGCCGAAGCAGGTATCCAAGGCGGCATCACGATGGCCGCAGCAGGGTCCAACAGGCCCAGGGCTACAACCACTCAAGCAGCAGGAGACTGCGGCAGAGCAGGGCTCAGGACACTGCTCATGACAGGGGCCAAGCTCCAAGCACCAAACAGCACATCCGTCCTGTCTTAAGAAGGCATAAGCGCCGTCGGCAAGAATACCGGGTTTCTTTTATAGAACCAGAGGCAACAATGAGCCGATCCCAGCAGAGGTCACGCCACACTGCCAGCCAAATATTGAGGGAGTATCTAAGGGAGATGGAACGTGATGAGGGACGAGCTCTAAGGCAAGAATGGTACATCCGTGCCTCTTCAGGGAGGAGAGGGCGCCAGCAGCAGGGGCACCAGGTTTCTTACAGAGAACCACAGGTGACAAGGAGCCAAACCCCAGGGAGGTTCCACAGCACAATGCCCCTGAAGGAGAATCCAAGGAGGATGGAACACTATGAGAGACAGCCTTTGATGACTGAACAGGGCACCCCTGCCTCCTCAAGGAGGAGTGAGCACCATCAGCAAGGACACCAAGTTTCTTCCATCGAACTGCAGACATCAAGCAGCAGGTCCCGGCAGAACTCCCGCAGCACAAGGCACCAAACACTGCGGGAGAATCTAAGGAGGATTGAACATGACGAGGGACGAGGTCTAAGACCTGAACTGGACATCCCAACCTCCTTGGGGTGGAGCGAGCGCCATAGGCGGGGACGCCGGATTTCTCTCACTGAATCACAGGTGGCAAGGAACTGATCCCCATGGAGGTCCCGCAGCCCTGCTGGGCACAAGCCTGGTAGCACACCCTACCAACAAGGGAACTACTGTATGCCCTGTTACCAGTGTCAGGAACTATACTACTTAAGACAAAACCACCTCCTAGTAACAACTGCAACATTAAAGTCAAATACAATACTCACGCTTGGGGCCAAGGATCTATTCTTCACCACAAAATGCATCTGAAAATCTAAAGACACCCTTGCAAGGCCTTTTCAGGTTAGGATGATAATAGGCATGAAACATCAGTGTTGCTTTTGTCATTCTGTTCTATGTTACACACTGGTCTATAAAATGGGATACTGAACATTTTGTATGGGCGTGCCTTTGCTCCCTATATTGGGTTTCCACAGTGTGATCAACTTTTTCTCCTTTTTGCCCTGGTACCAAAGGGCCATGGTAATGGCTTATTAGGAAATCTCTTGTCCTTCCACACTTGTTTTCCTGTGCTTTACCCCAAAGAGCCCCCAGACTAACTTCTCCTGCTACCACTCTTCTCACAAGATGGCAGTGAAAAGTCAATTTACCATTACTCTGTCTCAATGGCACTGCCTATAATGCCAATCTAAACCTAACGCCTGGTAGCAAGCCTCTGAAAAGCTTTTCCTTCTCCTTCTTCTTTAGAGACGTTAAAAATAACCCCCAAAGCCTTCACAGAGCAATCTGTTCCTGCGGTATTCCCTGTAAAAAGGCTCAGGTTTAATGCCCAGAGTGGCAGTACAGGCTACAGGCTCTTCAGACCATGGCCAAAGACTACTAACATCATCAAAAAAGAATGAACTGTTACTTTCAAGTAAGACTGGTGCAAAAACAGGGGTCTTGTCAAAAGACAGAAGCAATACATTAATTACTGGAGGAAGACAAACTGTATTCAATTTTTGTATTGAACTACAGTTGGTCTCTAGTGTGTATACTCCTTGTGTCAGTACATGGCTAGGACCACCACAGAACAGAAGCATTAGGACAGTAACTTGAAGGAATCCAGGCCAGGATCAAGCTGCCAACTTGCTATCTCACAGCACTGACATGCAGCCAATTGCTTTAGTTGTTAATTGTGATTTGCCAACTGGGAAAACTATGGTCACCTACAACACATGCTACAAAACCAGAGCCAATGCCTTTACTGAGATGTTGCACTTATTGCACCCCTCATGCTTGTGTTTAGCTTGTTAGTTTTCAGTGCAGTCTCTGATAAATCCCCCAAAGGAAAAAAAATCAGGTGGCTGCCACATGGACAACTGACTTCCAGGAGACAAACCTGACTCTTCATGTATCATTCAAACCTTCCCATGTCATGAAATCTGGAGGTGCTTTCTTAGCTTGAGTGTGTTTTGAATCAAAGAACCACAGAACAGTGGAGGCAGGAAAGGACCTCCAGAGGTCATCTAGTCCAACCTCCCCTGCTCAAGCAGAGTCACTGAGAGATAGTGGCCCACAGCCACTATATGAGTATCCTGCATATATCAGAAAGGTCAGTTGTTGTCCTGCCCTGAGAACTAGAACATGCCAAGACACCCCAGTGTCACTCATATTCCCCAGGATGGTCCCTGGCACTGGTGGCAGCCCAAGCGCTATCCTGAGGCAGACTGAGCAGTTCTTTAATGCTTGACTTCGGTAGCTTTGCTCCACGCTGCAGACTCTGTTCCTAGTGCAGGGGAACGTGTGCTGCTGCTTACAGAAAGCTATAGGCAGTACAGCATTTTGTAAATAGCTGCATTGGGTTTGCATGTCCTGGTCTTGGAAGTAGTGGGTGCTACAGGGGTGACTCCTGTGAGAAGCTGCCAAAAGCTTCCTCAGTGTCTGGCAGAGCCAATCCCTGGTCACTCCAAAGATGGATGTGCTGCTGGCCAAGGCTGGGCCAATTATAAGCAGAGGTAACACCTCTGTGATAATGGATTTAAGAAGAAAGAAAACAAAAAGGGTGTGGCAGTTGTAATTGTGGCCAGAGAAAAGCAGAGTGAGGACATGTGAGAAGGACAGCTCTGCAGGCACCAAGGTCAGTGAAGAAGGACGGGAAGGAGATGCTGCAGGCATCAGAGCCAAGATTTCTCTGCAGCCTGTGGTGAAGGCCATGGTGAGGCAGCTGTCCCCCTGCACCCTTTGATGATCCATAGGATGCAGAGATCCACCTGCAGCCTGTGGAGGAACCCCACACCAGAGCAGGTGGATGCTTGAGAGGAGGCTGTGACACCATGGGAGACCCAAGGTGAGAGGGAAGGTGTTTTTAAGGATTTGATCGTACATCTCATTATCCTACTCTGATTTTGTTAGCAGTAAGTTCACTTTGTATCTTTTAGTTGAGCCTGTTTAGCCCTTGATGGTAATTGATGAGTGTTTTCTCCCGGTCCTTATCTCCAGCCGTGAACCCTTTGTTAAAGTTTCTTTCCTCTGTCTAACTGCAGAGCGGAGTGAGTGAGCAGCTTTCATGGGTGCCTGGCATCTAGCCAGCATCAAGCCACTACACCAGTGGAACTAGAATGTCCATGATCAACAGTATTCTTCCACAGAGTGCAAACACAAGGATCTCCATAGTACTTTTTCTATACTAAGATCACTGATCTTAGGTAAAAAGAGAAAATAAAGGATTTCGAGAAGAAACTTCATGTATTTTCCACTCACTTGTGCTCTGAGCTAACTGAATAAAGCAGGAGGAAACAGAGCTATTCAACCACCTCCTCCAGTATCAATCCTCTAACATGCCTCATTTTTGCCTTTTACCATTAACACAGTACTCTTGCACTTGCTTCTTTATAATACACATATTATAAATATAATACCTCATCCCTCTTATTTTCAAGAAAAAAATGCATATTTCAGTCATGCAAAAAGAGGTCCCGACTGGAGAAGTATGAGAGACAAAAAGACATTTCTATCTCTTATCTTTTTAGAGATATTATTGCCTATGAAAATTTGTCTTCAGCTATCTCCAGACTTCGAGCTGTAAAATTCTGGAAATAGTGTCAGCCCACTTATGTGGATTTTTTGGGGGGCAGTAGCTTCTCTTTCTTTCATGGATTTATAAAATGGAAAGCTAAGTTAGTAGTTCTTTTTCAATATTCTCTGCTTTACTCTCACAGTGGCAATAAAATGATGTTAATTATATTTCTCTTCAAAGTCCTTGACACTTATTACAAAACTTCTGTCATGAATATATTTTTTCTATTAAAATTAGGCATCCCACTGTAAAAACATCCTTTTGCTACCCTTAAGAGTCATGTCAAAACTCTTCAAAAAATTATGTTCTTCTTGTCAGTCTGTCCAACCCACCAAAAAAATTAAATCTACACATTCCTTTCTGCTGTCAACATTTGCCTCCCACTTAAAGGAATTCTGCAGCCTGCCTTGCACCTTACCTATCTGGTTTTTCTTGCTTTTGCATTTGCAGTAGTGGCACTGCTGCAATAAAGAATCATGGGCTGCTGTTAAAAAGGTCAGGCCCTCTGAAACAATCATATATTTCTATTAATGGGAATGATTTCCAGAATGGGAGTATCACCAACTTCTTGCATGCATGTACTATTATGTATATCAAGCTTGTCTAGTACTCTGAAAAGTACACTTTTTTTTCTGCAGGTTAATGAAAGAATGTTAGAACTGCAAGAGGAAGAATGAGTAAATGCGAGTGAAAAATAACAATCACTAAATCACTGACAGCTCTAATTTGGAGAAAGCTTTCTTAATATAAAGTTCATTTAAAAATTACACAGTTGGAGCTCTGAATACCTACAATGGTGTTAACAAAAAATCCCAGCATATTTTTAGAAACAGAAAATACTGAAAACAGACACGAAGGTTTATTTTCTGTCTAAGATGTTATATTTTAACTGAAAGCAGGGCTACTGGATTTTGAGACAGGAAAAGAAAAGCAGATGGCTCAATAAAACCAGTTGCACAAATTAAAATGAAGTTAATTCATGAGAAGGGAGCATCGTAAGAGGTTTCCAGTAATGAAAAGGACATCCAAACCCCTAAGAACTGGTAATATAGATGTGAAAATATTGAGTGTCTAACAGGAGTTGGGAGAGGTTATATGGACAGTACAATCAGCCACAAGCACTGAAAAATTAGCCACTGGCTCACTGTATTCACCCAGAAACACATTAATGTATTGTATTAACAACATTCCTTGACTTTATGTACACATACTCAATGCACACAGCTAGCTGGGATGATTAAGGGAGGAAAAGGGAGTAATTCTTATTACATCAGACACAAATACGGCAATACCTCTGCCAGTGATGAGTTTAATACCTGTTAGGTAACTGTGGGTCAAATCTACATGTTTATGTCATCTGTTGTAGACAGATCCAAACTGAATCTGTCTACACCCAAAATGACCAAAAGCTTTGTATCTGTATTAACTCAAGCTGAATTACCTTGGCTCTCAAAGCAAGAAAAGTGGCTAGTAAAATAATGTTCAGAAAGAATTTTGAAAGACAAATCAAAAAAGAATGACGGAGACATGCAAAACCAGGCACAGTATGAGAAGGAATAAAAGCTGGTATTTAGTGTTTCTCAGGAGGGAAAAGCATTTCTTTGCCATGTTACAGATCAAAACCAAGAAGAATTACTTTTATGTATAATATGCAATTTATACTGGAGGACTACTAAAAGCATCCATATTGATAAAATCAAGTCTTTTACAGATTCTTCCCTTATGATTAGGTTTCGTGATGTCCCATAAGGCACTGAAGGTCTTTTCAAGCTGGGCACATCTGAAAATGCAGCGTCCATTAAAAGTTTCATTCATAATACAGGTATTTTTTATTGTTAGACTTTATGACCATTATCCTCTATCAGGTTGTCTATTTTACTGAACACAGAGCAAATGTAGAAAAGTGACCATATCTTTTAGCAGGTACTCACTAGACTGTATGTAAGGATAACACTGGGGCCAAATTTGCCCCCTCTCTTTCCTGGAATAGGAATGGCATTAACAAAGTGGAGGAAGGTCAGCAGAAGCCACTCACAGTGGTCTGAGCTGGAGCACTTGCCCTGTGAGAAGAATCTGAGAGAACTGAGTCTGTTTATTGTGGTTAAGAGACAGCTCTGAGGGATCTAACAGCAGCTCAGCAGTGCTGATGTTCCCACAGTCAGGCTCTTCACAGCAGCGTGAAACAGGGATAAGAGAAAATAGGGAAAAGGTGAAAATAGAAAGGTTTGGACTGTGTATAAGGAAAAGCTTTCTTAACACAGCCCAGCAGTGTTGCAGATTGCCCAGATATGCTATACCATCTCCTTCACTGGAGGATTTCAAGATCCACCTGGACAAATCCCTGAACAACCTGGTCTGAACCCTTGGCTGGCCCTGCTTTGAGGAGGAGGTTGAACTAGAGACCTCCCGAGGACCCTTGACATGTGAACTATCCTAGGACCTAATAAATGCAATAAATTTCAGACTTACCCCTGTCTGTCAAATTTCTGGAAGTTATCCAAAAGATTTAAATGTTATTGCAGAAAAAGTTAGAAGACAGAAACATCATGATTGCATAAGCCCTGTATCCTTAGCAAACTTTTTTAACAAAATGTTCTCATATAGGTAGAAAAGTAATTAAATATCTAAGGAACTTCATACTTCTAATTAGATGAAACCCAAAGAGAATTAACAAGAAAACAAAGGGAAAAACAGAAGTATGCAAAGACCAGGTAAAACTAAACTTAGATTTCCATCCCCCTCTCTATACTGGCAACTGATTTTTACTGCCTGGTTACTACTTTGGCTCTACCCATCGTGTAATCAGCAGCTTGCAAAGGTATGCCACAGGGTAGTTTCACATCCAAATTATACTATTGGTAGAAAAACAATTACCTAATGCATCCATCTACTGACCTATGCCTAGATCAGTATAAATTTTAAAAGCTACAAGGAGAACACTAGGAGTGTTAAATAACTAGAAAAGTCCTCAAGTGGAAATATTAGTTCTTGCTAAATTTATGAACAATATCTGCTCAGACGCGCAGCATTCCATGGAGAATTTTAAGTCTGATTGCCAAGCAGTTCCTCAAGACAGTAGTCCATATAATCCTAGTTCAGTTGCTGAATAATTCCTCGATACACTCCCATGTAATTCTTGATAAATACCAACTATAATCACAAAAACAATACTATCTATGATGAAATTTACTGCAGGAAATTGATGGGCTCTTTCTTGCCTCAGTAAAAATAACCAACAGCAATCTTAACGTCAGCATCAGCAAATGCAATACAAAGAAAAGGTCTGGGAGGTGTTTTGAATGTGGTGACCTACTAAATACAGTTGCTGATAACATTTAAAGAGTGACCTTAGCTTCAAGACATAGGTTTTTCTTGCTTTGGAAAAAAAAAAGGACTACTATTAGGATTATAAAAGGATTATTAAAAGGATCAAAAAATTACAACATTGATTAAATATATTTTTATCAAATTGTTAAAAAGAGAGCCACTGGATCAGATTTTTAAGACTAAGGTTCTTTCAAAAGTGTCTTTGAAGTGAAATATACCTTTGGGGAATTAACCTGCATTGGTTGTCTTGAAAGTTTGGTGTTCGCAGTTGTTGTATTGCTTGAACTATGGTGTGCAGTTCATTAAATAGCTCTTCTCAGTATAGTTCTCCCTTCTTACGTCTTACCTTCAGAGCAGCTTAGATAGTATTAGGAACATGCCACCAGTTTGATGAAAGGAAAACTTGAAAGTCGTTGGACTATTTTTTATTTAATCCTGGGCTTCTTTCATCTGAAAATGAGACTACTCATAAAGAGAGGAAACAGAGAGCATGAAGATGTACTCAGACAAGTAAAAAAATAAAGCAAAACCCAATGGAAACATCACAAGTGTGTTTATCTGTGAACATATCTACGTGTCCTTGAATTTAGCACTCTAGAAAACTGTGTTACTATGACATGTAAGAAAAGGAAAGTATCTTTTTGCCAAAGATTTTTGTAGCTTCTACTGTGTAAAAGTCCATTCAACAGGGCACTTCAGGACACACTGAAGTGTTCTCACAGATTAATCTGAAAACATCAGTTTATGCTGTGTTATATCATCAGTTGTAGGTATGTGTTATATGTTTTGCTACATACTGTGTAGTGTGGAACAGGTAAGCAGGAGTTAAAGATGAATCAAGGAATGAAATTGCCAGTAATTCCACCAGTGAAATATTCATTATCTATCCCTGACTACCTGAAAGCTGTTAGTATTCTTGAGTAGGTTGCTCTACCCAGCTGGAGTAAACAGCCAAAAGGAAGCTTTCCTGTCTCATCAGTTTCTGGAAAGTTTCTTTTACTCACTTCAGTCCTAGAACTTATTAGTGATAATAATGTCTGCTATTCTGTCCGCAGACCACGACAGAGATATGAACCAGCAGCATTTTTTTCCTTTCTGCTCTTACTTAGCCTTTTTCAGATTTTTCTGTACCTCAAGGTAGAACAGCTACAGAATAAGGCTGATGTCTAGAAGTTCCCAATATTGAAAACTATGAAAAGATACCATATCCTGAAGAACCAGTATAAAATTTTGCTTGAAGTTCAAGCTTCTCACTGACCTCTGCTGGTCTTCCAGTTGGCAATATCACTAATGAGCTAATAATCTCTGCTCACATAGTTATCAAAGTATTTGAAAGGAGTCTACAAACCTTCAAAACGGTAGTTTCCATTTAGGATGTGACTTCAGATCTTGGGCTCAAAGTTATCTGTGTCTGAAAGACTGACAGGAAAACTGAAGTTCAGTAGAGATGATGAAGCCCCAGGTAAATGCAACGAGTTGCTGAGAGGTGGGAGAGATTTAAGAGTCTTAGAGAATGACCTTTGCTTCCTAGTGTGCTCTGTTAGCAAACAGAAAAGAATGGCTCTGACTGCTATGCAGACAGGAAAATAGTGTACACATACATATATAACACAAATAGGTATATATAAAAAAATCCAGACTTTTTTTCATAACTGGTAAAAAAAAACACAAAATAAGGAAACAAAAGATTCAGTGCTGATATGAATGATTATGTCTACCTCTCTACAATGACATTATCTCTTAAACATTCATTGTTTCATCACCGAAGACTTCATTTACAAAAAAGTTGCATCCAGGTGCTCATTAAGACTATGCAGCCAACATACATATTAAGCTAAATGTTAAGTTTAATGATGTTCAGACATTCACTGTATGTTATCAGGATTTCCTAGTTCATCCAAAAGATCACACCATTTCCTATCACAATGGAAGACAACTCATCTGCTTCAGCTGCAATACATATTACTTTATCTTACTTCAGACTGAGAGCAATAGTTAAAAAAAAGAACTTTTGGATAAAATTATATTCAAATTGAAGAACTAAACTACCGATATCTAAACAGCAGAAAGGTATGTAACGCTCACAAACCCACTAGAGAGCCTATCTTTGCTTTAAGCCTCCACTTGGAAGTCTTTACAAACAGATCTTTGCGCCAGAGGATCAGTACCTCACACTAAAAAGATGATCAACCTTCCTGTACCACCTCTTCAGAAGAAATTGTCAGCAATATCTAAAAATATATGGCTCATGCAGCAACATTAATTGACACACTTGTAAACATGCAGTGAAAACAAAAGAAGCTGAAATGAATAAAGTGTGCAAAATTAAAGTTATTTTAATAATCTGAGGAGATTTTATTGCAGAGCCTCCTATGGATTTTTCTGCATTTGATTTTTCAATGAATTTGGCAAAACTCATGCTCAAACTACACTCAGTAGGTTTGCCTCACCCATTCTGCACTTCAGGCCATGTTTAAGTACTGACTGCTCACCTACTGATCTGGGGACATGACAAGGACATGTCAACAAGGTGCCAACACTTGGGCCTATTCCATTTAATGAAATATCCATAACACAAGAATACGGAATCCAGTCCAGTAATCACGTCAGAAGTAGGAACAAGTTATGTACTCATTTTTGTTAAGTGACCCTGAGTGCTCTTGGCTACCATTTATTTTTGCAAGAAAAAGCATTTGGCAACTGAGGCAAGATAAAGGACATTCTTACAACTCCATATAAACCAAGTATCTGCAAACTACTGAATAAAAAGGAGGAAACCTCAATCCTGCCTGGAAATGGGATACTCTATGGCAATGAAGAAAATTTCAAGCAAGTGAACTTGTATTCATAGGAAAGAAATCACGTTAACATCAGGTAATGTGACTTCATTACTCTGGGTTATTTGACAACAAGGAATTAACTCATCCCAGAGCGGTATCGCAACTGATACTACGGCAAACAAGATGCGTGTTTTTCATAGATTTGTCACCTTGCCTTAAGAATACTTGCTTTCATTGTGCAGGCCACAGCACTAAATTAAAACATACAGATGTCAAGGAGACTTGTTTTCAACAACATTTCCAGAAATCAATTTTAAAATAAGGTGAAGAAGACATTTGAACCTGTCTGCAACCCACTTCATCAAAGCCTGTTACCTTGTCAAGGGGGGAAAAAGGGGCCCAGGATAATGTTTTCAAGTAATATGAGTACAGTGTGTGCTCCTGGCATATATCCAAAAATCAGTGATGGGAAGCATCCCTTGCTTCTTATTAAAAAAAAATCACAGATGAAATGGCTAACAAATACCAGTTATATGCAACTGAATCCAGAGTAAGCAGGAGTGCTGCCAGGAAATAAGCAACCTGAGAAGCTCCCAATAACGGTGAAACCAGCTTGTGATGAACCTACACAGCTGCTTGATTTGTTACAGTCCAGGAATAAGTCTGAATCCTTGCTGAGCCCTTACACAAGTGGATATCCATAAACGATACCTAGGTATTATCTTCCTAACTCCCGCTGACTGGAAGACCCCACACCGGCCTAAATGGCCAAGTATAATTTTTTCACCCTGTCAAAAAGATGCATTTCTTTTCATTAATGCAAAGTCTTGCAGTCACAACAGCAACATATCATAAAACCAAATATATTCTCAGCTCCCATGGATGGCTTTTCATCATTTGAAGTCAAAGCAATGGCACCCACTTTCAAGACAATTCCTAGCCCAGGGACAGAAAAGCCAACATAAAAGTCTGTGCCAGCCTCAGGAGCTCACTTCTCAAGCCTGGTGCACCTCCCTGTATTATCAGTGTGGAAAAGACTGGGATCAGTTCTGCAGGAGACAACAGTTTTTCCCAGAATCAGCATTTCCAGAAGACTAAGGAGTATTATGACTCTTCTCCAAACACCTGACTTCAGGCATCAAATTTACTTTGTCACTAACACAAAACAACAAGAGAGTAACTAATGAATTTCTATTTCCTATAAATTTGAAATTAGCTGACATGTTTAAAAAATATTGGGGAAAATGAGCCTGGTAGACAAATAGACCATTTAATTGTACAAACTAACTATATTTCCTTGGAAAATTTTTCTTAAAATTACCATAAAAGTCAACCCAGTACTTGCTTTGCCCTACGATTTGTGAACACCTAATATCTGAAAAATGTAGAAGCACAGATTACATGACTGAGAGAGAATGTAATAAAATTATTTTGGAGCCCATAGGCTGCCACTATGGAGGCTCTTCATTACGCTCCTCCTTACCAGCTTATCATTAAACTGTTTAGGGAATAATGTACTGCAGTCTAGTAAAGCGCTATGAACCCAATGAATACTTCTGCAGAACAGGAAAAGAACAACAACATAATTCTGGAAATTAATTTGGAGCACCAGTCTTATGAGGAGCAGCTGAAGGACCTGGAGTTGTTTAGCTTGGAGAAAAGGAGAATCAGGGAAGACCGTATTGCTCTCTACTACCAGCTGGAAGGAGGGTGTACGCAGGTGTGTGTCTGTCTTCTTCCCCATGTAGTAACAGTTAGAACAAGAGGATGTTGTGCCAGGGGAGGTTTAGATTTAGTATTAGGAAAAATGTCTTCACTGAAAGGGTGTGGAAGCATTAGAACAGGCTGCCCAGGGAAGCGGTGAAGTCATGAAGTGTTCAAAAAGCATGTACTTGTGGTCTTAGGGATATGGTTTAGTGGTGGGTTAATGGACTCAATCTTAGAATCACAGAATAACTACGGTTGGAAAGACCTCTGTGATTCTAAGTGAAGCTTTAAATGTCATCTAAAAAGTGTAAGTACTTTGCAGCTTGTTTCATTCACCAATTTGAATGTTGGTTTATCTTGTTACCCAGAAAGCCATACAAATCTGTGTATGGCCTGCCTTTCTTCAGGAGTAATTAGTTCCTTCAATAAAGGTAACTGGCAGGTAGGCCTTGATTCTGAGTGGGAAACAGAGCGACTAGCTCTTTTTAGAATCGTCAGGCAAATGAAAATGTCCATTATACTCTTGCGTATCTGGGAACATCTTTTTCTTCTTTCCTGTCTCCCACTTTATATGTCACTTTCACAATTTACCTCACTATTACTGTTTATTAACAGACATACAAAAAACTCCTTCTCCTAAGGAGCTTTTTTCCCAGCTGGTGAAACAGCAGTGAGATCTCTAAGACTGGCCACATTTCAGAACTGTCCTGCTACACAACAAACATCCTAATTAACCACGCCCAGATGAAATTGCTTATGCTGCTGCAGATTAGGTATCACAAAATATTTAAAAAAAAAGGGAAAAATACAATTCACAATGAAAACGTTAAAAGGAAATTGCTCAGTATGCCCAAATTTTATGTCTCAGACTAACAAGCCTTTTCATCTGTTTACGTGTCTGTTACCAACCATCTCAGCAGCTGGTAAAAAAAAATAAAAGTCTGTCAATTTGTGCCTAAGGGTGTACAGGGCAAAGAAAGAACTTGGACAAACCGACACTGATTCAAGCATGCTGAAGGGTTTGTCAGCTGCCTTGATTAGCACAGGAAACAGCCTCTCAAGTTCAGAAAATGCCACAGGCTCATTCTCGAGGAGGAAGAAAATTTCTAGGAGTACACCATGTTGCAATACAATCTGTTCCATTGCAAAACAGGCCTGCTCAGGCTCAACCCAACACAAAAACTGCAACTTGATGCCGAGCTAATAAGGAATTCAATATTTTTGTGTAAGAGCTTCTTTTCTCAACAGATTTTAACCATTTCATACAAAAAATACTCCATCAGGTCTTGGTATGTATAATACTGGGGTCTTTTAATGCTGATAAAAATCCTATAGCTTTGTCTTTGTTTTAGGATGGATGCCATCAATAGCAGCAGCTGATGGCACTCACATATTCATCATTTCAATTTTATGGAGTAATGAAAATATAAGATAGATTTTTGTTTCAGTCAGAAAACGCACAGCACCCTTTGTACTGGAGAGTATCACAGAATGTTAAGGGTTGGAAGGGACCTTAAAGATCATGTGGTTTCAACACCCCTGGGCATGGGCAGGGACACCTTCCACAAGACTAGGTTGATCAGAGCCTCATCCAGCCTGGCCTTGAACATTTCCAGGCATGAGGCATCCACAACTTCTCTGGGTAACCCTGGCCAGTGCCTCGCCACCCTCACCCTCAATAAAGAATTTCATCCTAATACATAATTAAATCTACTGTCTTTCAGTTTGAAGCCATCATCCCTTGTACTGTCGCTACATGATCTCATGTAAGAGAGGTAAAATAGTTGATAATTACTGAGGCATGTCCGTTCTTGCCCACACATAGCTTCATGGCTACCCAGCTGAGAGTATTAATGTCCATTTTAAAATTCCTTGTTTAAAAGGATGTTTCAAGAAAGGATATGGGTCTTTTCATGCATCTACAAAAACAGCAAGTGTGAGCAATTTCAAAAGAAAAGTATCTAAGTAATTAAAAGATTAAACAAACAAAAAAGAGGGTCAGAATAGACAAGAAACAGAAACTTGTATTTGCACTCTTATTTTCTTCTGTTTTTTTTCTGAAACCTCCAAAGGATTATAGACTTTTCTTGGCTGAAAAACATTTTCTTTTACTCAAGAAAGCAAAATTCAGTACTGTGACTGCTTTTAAAATATTGTACAATACATGGCATTAGACACAATAGATAGAGCTTATTTTCCACTATAAAATATTTCTAGAAAAAGGAGTAAGCCAGAATGCAGCTAGAGGGCAAGGAATCTGGGAATCTGAATGGAAAGGTGTCAAGAGATGGCCAGGAGACACACAAGGAAATACGAAGCAGAAAAACAAGAAAAGAAATGACAAGATCAACCAAAGTAAGAAACAAACAAAAAATATAAAGGAAAAGGGCAAAAGTTCTTGTCATGCTTCATCAATCTCCAAAAACAAGTTATCAAGGCAGGACATGCAAAACCAAGGGAACAAATCAGAAGACGACATTAAGGTGAAGAAAAAGAAGGGGTATCAGAGAGGAAGCACAGAATTGTTTCTGAATGGCAGCTAAAAGAGAAATGGGCAAAGATAGACCATCTCATTGATCAAGCACACTTTGAAATCAATGTTAAATATTAATTTACACTATCTACCTAAAGACATAGCCTCTTCTTAGGGACTTTATATAAAGGTTTAAAAACAAAAAGTAAATGGATAAATAAGCTCCATATAAATGAAGACTTTAAGCACAGGCTACATGTTAAATATAACTGTAGTACTTGCTACAGTATTCTAGAAAGTCCAAGACCTCCAAGTCAAGCAAGGTCAAGCAATACACACAGTTAAGTGTCCTACTTTAAAAATACTTCTACAACTGAAATTACACAGACACACGTGAAAGGAATTTTCCATAAATTTGATTTACTTCAACTTTTGTAGGGGAAAAAGAAGTCATGTTTTATTTGAATCCCTGCATCTACCTACCAGTATTTTAAAGCCGTGCAGAAAAAAAAAAATCATTCTTTTATCAAAGAAAAAAAACATCAACAACTTACTAATAGAAAATACTATTTGAATAGCATACTGGTAAGCAAAAATCCAGATTTTGGAACATTAGCATACAAATAAAGTGACATGGGATAATAACAGGCTTACTATTCTTTCTGCATTCTTTTCTAGCTTTTCTGCCTAGAAGTTGATGCCACCATGAACACTCCAGTGACTTAGCCTGCTTTAATCAAAAGACGTGCGCTGCTCTAGTACAGAAGCTGCACACTGCTATAGAAAACATCTCTACCAATTAAAACTCCTGCACACAAATTAAAGGCTAGGCTATCATTAACATATGAAGACAGATGCCAGTAACTGAAAACAAAAAACGTAGCAATTATTCATGTAGTTAACTGAAAATCTTGGAATAATGTGACTTCTCATAAAAGGAAATATGCAGATTTACCTTTGTGATCTATATTATATTTTGGGTATTGGCTATTGTCCTCTATTAAACCTCTTTCTCCCATGCCATATGAAAATAATTTCATAGAGACCAATTTTATGTATTTGAAACTAAATGTTTCAGGAGAAATTACTATTTTTTTTTTTTTTAAGGAAAAGCATCTGAGAAAGTTTTGTGTAACAAGTCCATAGAAACGTTTGGGTAACATAGGAGTGCAGAACAGGCTAAACACAACATATCATGAAACTGGAGCAGAATTTTTTTCTTGTGTGTCAGCAGCTCTAACAGTTGCATGCCATGGGATCAGCATAAAACGTACTGGGAAAACCCTAAGCTAAAGAGAAAAATAAAAACAATAGAGAGATGTTCTAAAACTGACATGCTTAAGGACAAATTATCTTAGCCCTCGATTTTAAAGATGTTTAAGTTCTTAATTTGTGCTGAAATTAAAGATTCAGACGAGCAGGTATCTTTTGAAGGCTCATCCTTAATGCTTACAAATAAAGACAGGACTGCATCATTAAGTTCTCTACAGGCAAGTACAGCACTAGATCCAATACTATGAAACCTGCCCATGATTCACAGCACTGTGCCAACTCATTCTCATTTGTAAGATGAAAGGGGTCTCTTGAGATTCAGATTCTACTAAATATGCCTAGATCTAGAAATACACCATTAGGAAAGCACTGGGAATAAGACAAGAAAAATGCATGACTTTTCAGTGAACATGAAATAATTCATTCCTTAGTTTTCCTTGCCTGTTTTTCCTGTTAGGCAAAATCCCAGCCAAAAAGTGATATCTGAACAATGAACATACACCATACACCTACTGTAGTACTTCTTCAGTACTACAGTTTAAAGAAGGGAGAAGCTCAGTCGTATTATGTTTATATTCTTATTACAGTATTTATTGCATGGCCAGGGTTTGGGTAGTGGTGAGGCTACAGGAGTAGCTTGTATGAGAAGCTGTCACAAGCTTCCCACATGTCCAATCCCAGCCAGCTCTAGCAAACATTACCAGCTTTCATTTCAGTGCCAGTTTATACATTATTTTTCCTATTAAAGCTTCAATATTGAACAGCAGAAAAGACATTTTAAACTAACACTCCTATTTGTAAGAGTTGTTTTCCGATATGAATTGGATGAAGCAATGCAGTTTACAGGTGCTATCACAGAGGACCACCACATGAGAAAAGACATTTCTCCTTGAGGATCTGCAAGAAGAGTGATGAGGGTTGGCTCAGTAGGCAGATCTTAGCTGGGAGATGACATCTCAGTAACAAATGATGAATGACTGGGTGGGTGGCAGAATGGAGAAAATGCTGTGAAGAAATCTAAAGAGAAAAATATATCACCTGCTTGTTGTAGAAAGAAAAGATAAAACTCACAGGTCAAACACTAAGAAAGGACAATCAGAAGTGTTTTGAAGGGATACAAATCAGGCAGATTTAAGGTAACATCCTGAGAGAAAGTTGTAGAAGCAACAAGAGAGGCAAAGATGAAAAATTAGCTGGATAGACTAGACAAATAGATAGAAAGACTGATCCTTTCACTGCTCATTTGTATGTTTGTTGCAAGCAAAAGGAAGAGAACCTGATACCCCGGGTGTGGGTATCACTCTGATGTCTTGTAAGTATTTGGTACTGCAGGCAATGTGATATTCCCTAGGCAGAACCGGAGATCAAACTCACCCTTAAATGCTCATCTCGCATTATCTTTTGCACTACAAACAAGAGCTATTCCTAATTTTAGAAAGCTTCTCATGTATAAGAATTGTCATAACTACAGATGGTTAAAATTTAAACTTTTTCATAATAGAATATTAATAAACATTCTGTTAATGAAGTCACAGGTTTTATTTATAGTTCAGGAACATATTATAATACTTTACTCCTTGGATATCTTCATTACACCTAAGAAATACAAACATACATGATGAAAATATCATCCCCTTTTTTTTTTCCCCCAAAGCTCCATTGTTCTGTGGGAAAAGCTAGCAGTGTAGGTGCAACCCTACAATATGAATGATGAATAAGCTCTAAAACTATTTTACAGACCATAAGATATTGAGGGCAGAGTACCAGTGAAATTCTGAAGTGCATTACATGATTCCTTGTGGTACCGGGACATGCCTTCTTCTCTATGTTCAGGATTTTTCTATATGCAAAAGGTCGTCAAGCACAATGGAACTTCTGTTTCATAAATAGAAGTATTCTTCAACAAAGCATCCAATCTTCTGATGTACTTCTACAAGGCTGTCAAATCTTTGACCTCGGGTGGCCTTAAATAATGCCAGTAATTTTGTGTAAGGATTGTTGAGCAATATAAGTAAACTCAGCTGCTCATTTTACATGAATTCATACTGAACTGAAGAAGGATATATGAGCACTATCTGTTCTAGCTAAATTAATTTTGAATTCAAGATTCAACTGGAAAATAAACTAATAGGGTAATGATAACCATTTTTTTGTTTAGAGACATATTTATCTGTGGTAATTGTGTTAGAATTCTAATTGCAAAGAAACAAGCTGAAGGAAGCACTGGTAAACATCTTAATAGACCAATCTTGCTATTAACTAGGTGAGATGTGTAAATAAATTACAAAACCAATAATATAAACCTTATAGCTGTCAAATACAGCAAACATTATGAATTATTCTGCACTATGTTGTGTTTGTTATAGTCCAAAATTGATGAAGTCATGGGTAACGCAGAAGAAAGAAAAGGCCCTCACAATAGATGTTAGTCCCTTAATCAGAGGAAGAATCTGCAGTGGCAGGACACATAAAAGAAACTGGGCAATAACAGCAGTTACTTTTCAAGACAGCCAAAACAATTATGGCATAAAAACTTGCAGTCAGCCTACACAGGAATATCTTCTGTATCTTGGTTGGTTTTACTTCTAATCCAAATATGCTGCTTTTTTTTTTCTTTATTCATTGTAGGCAATGGTAGTGAATGAATAAATGACACAAAAATTCAAAGATCTGGGGTTGCCTTAAGAGTGGTCTTGAAAAAAGTACTTCTTCTGAATCTTCAAAAGATCGGTACAATTCTTATGGAGATTATTATATTCTTGTTTTGATCCTATTATTCCTACCATAAAAGCAGCACTGCTGAGCAGTGCACTGGATTCTCACTCTGCAAAGCTTTCTTATTGGCTCTCCGTGGATCCCAAGTTTCACCACTGGTCTCTAGTTCACACACATTAGATTCTGATTACTCTCTGTTACTACCCTTAAAATATGCTCACTTCACCTAAATGACTCCACATATATCACTTAAATCCTGCTAAGGATGATGATGCCTGATTTTCTACTCTACCAAATACCAGATGCTCTATAAAAATACAGGAGGTATTTGCACTCTCAGTGCTTACCTTATTTTCAGCAAAAATCATTGAAGGCTGACATTTAGCAGCCACCTGTATATTATCTTATATTCTTCCAGAAGTTCGTAAGCAAAATCTAAATAATTCCAAATATTCCAATATATGTTTTATATACAGTCTGCAATTATATTGATACCATACAGACAGATCACTCTATCGTAGCACCAGTGTCATTGAAAATAGCCAAGGCAGCTGGAATGCCAACACAAAATGTGAAGGTATAGCACAGAAATGAAGAACGGCAAGACAAGTTACTTAATGGGATGCTCCTCCTAATACATCTGTTGCCTCATCACTGCCTTTATAACCGTCTGTTATAAAGTATACTCTTTCAATCTATACTTTTACTTCAAAAAACAACCCCCACAGTATTTTGAAAAGTGTTTGTCAAATGAGACACTCCTTGTCTATGTTACCTATAACTTAGCTTCATGGAAAACTGATGTAGAGATATTTTGATTAAAAGAGCTTGACATTAGTATACCAATTCTTCTCCAGAGAGTCAAAGATCATTTGATAGATTCTAAAAACTGCAATTTCGGGCAGTATAATTATCATGCTTTTACCAGAACCACGCCTAGTGACCTCACATCACAACACAGGTACAAATAATTCTAAGAATGGTCCAATCCTCAAAGAAGAGTCACATGACTAAGGATTGCACCAATCTTTGTGTACCAACAGAAGGGTAAGCTGAAAGTGAATTTTAGCAGCAGTTTCAGGTACAGACTGTGCACAGAAAATGGTTTCTTAGACTGTCTAGAATCTTAGCAGATACATAAGGGTAACTAAATTTATTTTGAAAGGGGTATGTATACAATCAGTACTTCATACAACGATGTGATTCTCCAAACAAAAAACCAAAAATCCAAAACAATTATAACACCAGCACAAAGCACTGACTACCAAAGTATCAGCATAAAGTGATGAGTAAGCAAGATAAAGCCCACTACATCTGTGCACACAGATCTAACAAGCATCTCATGGTATCATAAGCAGAATAATAACAGCTATTAATAAGGTATCTGCCTGGGCAGTCTACACCCCTGGTCACACAAATCGCTTTCCAATTCCCATGATCATACAAAGAAATACAACTACTGTATGTTTTCTCTTTCCCAATGGCAGTAGGTCTACACTGAAAAAACATTTGCTTATGTTTATTGTGATAACATTAAAATGAATTTCACTGCTATTTTTATATACTCCTCAGCAACTAATTTGTCTTGATTAACTGGCAATGAAATACTTATACAGTAATTTTATAAATACTTCTTACAAACATCAATATGGCATTTTTCATAATGAATATATGCATTGCTAAATACATTAATGTATTTTAACATCTTTCCACCGTCCAATGCAATCCAATGATGAAACATGTTAGGTTACTAAAACTTCAACATGTTTATTATCCTTGAAAAACTATGAATCTGATCATCTCAGGCATATGTAAGATTATGTAAGTCACAGAAATACAGAAATGTTATCTCACTGATTTTAAATCAGTTCTTCAGGTTTTATATGTAAACCTTTACACCTACTGCTGAAACATACAACCAAAACGGCCTCATTTGTTTGGGCATATTTCTCATTAATAGCAAGAGTTCTGAAAAAATACTCAGACAAAAATAAAAGACAGGACCTTAAAGTAACTGTCAAAGTAAAATGAGCAGAGTAACTGGTGGGTCATTTACCAACAAGGAGAAAATACACTGGAAGGAAGAATTAAATGCAGACACATGCCACACTGAAGATAAAAAGGCATCAAAACACAATGACAGGAGATAGGAAAATGCTAGGATTTTTCAGTAAATTAAAGACAACAGAGATGACAGCCATATGGTCATTATTAACAAACACAGCACTCAAACAGGCTCAGAGGAATACTTGGAAAGGCAGTCTTAGATGTAATTCCTTCAATCTGAATTACAGAAATTCACTATTGAGGTTCTCCATCTTTTAGCAAGATGAAACACTGACACAATTAATGAATAAAGCATCTACCACCTCAAATGGAAGCCATTTTTGAAGCCATATGTTTTCACATTACTGATTACATGCTCATCAGGGCATAGCTGCAAGGCAACTTGCTGCAAAAGCCAGGAGAGAGATGAGGCAGCAGAAAGGCATGCATGGGGGGACATCAATTGAGTAAAGCACGGATGGGGAGGAGAAAGCCCTGAAAGGGGAATACAGCCAATGGGTTGGCAACCTGCAGCATGTCTCCCTGCCACTTCTCTACAGCATTCATCTTCCAGCTTCAACTGACACATGCTTGCAGGTCGCTTCCCATTCCTATAGAATGGAGTGTAGGATACAACAGACTATTTCAGTTAGAAGGGACTTAAAATACTCACCTTGTCCAACTGCCTGACCACTTCAGGTCTGACCAAAAACTAACACATATTATTAAGGACAATTTCCTAATGCCTCTCATTGACACGTTTGGGGCACCAATCCCCTCTGTAGGAAGCCTGTTCCAGTGTCTGACCACCCTTCTGGGTGAAGAAGTGCTTCCTGACATCTGGTCTGAGCCTCCCTGGCACAACTTTGAACCATTCCCACAAGTCCTATCACTGGGTACCAGAAGCGATCCTACTCAAATTGTCCCACTCTCTTCTGACTTCTACAAGCTCCCTGTCATGTTTCACCCTTCCAACTTGTTTGACATTAAAAAGACTGGTGAGGAGCAAAAAGGAGTGGCAGCCTGTGAAAAAGTCACAAGCACGTATGGATATGATAAAGGATTTTGAAGTGATGTTTTAGTGGTTGTAATGAAAGAGTTATTCACATTTCCCAAGCTGATTTACACTCAGTACAATCATAGCAATGGTATGAAACACTGTATGATAGTTGCTAACAACTCATGAAAGAGTATGTATTTAATTATAAAAATAAATTCTAATAATTTGTAGATTTATCTATCTAGAAAATAACGATTGATCTATTAATTTTCACTACTTAAAAAGAGTACAGTATCTCTGAAACACCATTGTTAAGGTAACCAGAGGACATATGGGCAGCAGGCACAAAGTCATTTGCAAGGCAACAGACACTTTTTTACCTCTAATTTATAACACTGAAGAGCCCCATTTTGTTATGATCCTCTGGACAATGGAAAGCCAGTGCTGTTCTTATTCTGGAAATTCTTTCCTCTTCCTGCTGCGTTACACTCACACAGATGCACACAACCAGATCTCTGGTGAACCAGCTCTTCTTGAGATCCTCAGCAGCTAAAAAGCATCTGAGCTATCACTGTCCAGGAACAGTCTTGGACTAAATTTTCTAGGATGCTATCAAGTTCTTTTTTCATACATCACAACGGAATTCATCATGCTGCAATTAACTGGGAATTCCTTAAAATTTACAGAAGAAAGATCATACATACCACAAAGCACCAATTTGTTTCATGGACATAAAATTCTCCCAAGACTGCCCCTAATCCACATAATTTTTGACTGATGTTTGGAATAGAACATTTTCAACAACAGATATTCAAGTGAAAATACAGATGCCCAACCATCTTTTTAACATGTTCACAGTCATAGAGTATGATACAAAGAGAGTGCACATACACATAAACCCACAAAAAGCTGGAAAGAACAACTAAGCTGACCAGTACACACACAAGGTTTGCAGAATTCATTTACTGAACTGCTCTTCCAGCTGCCCCAAGGGGGCTGAACACAAGGAATCAAATGTGCAGAGCTAAAAATACCTGAATGAAATGACAGAAACTTAAACTACAGGAAGGTATTTGCAAAAATGCTACCATTGGAGAATAAGTACTTCCCCAAAACAGCAGTGGCACAGAGTAACCAAGAAACCATATTGTGCATTTTCCATCACCTCATATTTTCAACATCCATCTGGACAGAGAGATCTTACAACAACATACCTGATTCAGTTAAAAGCACGGCAATATAGAGCATGTGATTTTTCAAAGAGCCTTTCTGTTACGTAACTCAACATATTATTAATATTTTATGCTGCTGAGACGTTTTTATTTAGCCAAAGTTTGCATTGGGCTTGCTTTAATATAATTCATTGCATGTACCGTCACTGGACTGGAAATAAGCTAATATTAGTTTACAGTCTCTGGTATATCAACACATTCATAAAATATACACTCGAGAAGTAACAATCTGAAACATTAATGTATGTAAAGACAGAAGTCAGCTAGCTTTTCCAGTGGGGAAAAACACAGAACTTGGCAGAAATTTGGAACACCTAACAATACCGTAAAAACCTGAACAATAAAATAGTATCTTTGTGTGCCCATTTAGAGAGGCAAAGAAACTTTAAACAGCTTAATAGACTAAAGTAAGAGCAGCACTCAAACTTTCTGAAACAACACACTGCATCAGGGAACTGACTCTCTCACATCCCCACAGGTTCTCCTCCAGGAGAGCAGGAGGGTTCTCCTCCCATAGGCAATCCTCCACTCAATTACTTCCAGTGCTTACCTTGTAATGGTATAAGTATACTGGAAGCTAATTAGCATTTCCTTAAAAATCACAAAGGCATGTTTACAACATACAAAAATACTTTCCCAGGAAAAATTATTAAAATATAGTGAAACTGGCAGTATTCCTTCCTGAGCAGCAGAGTATGTAACACAAGGAAAAAAAAGCAATCAAGAACCGAAAGTATTTCTCATTGAGCACAATAATAAATGCAATTTAAAGTGGTCATGGAAACTTAATAAAGGTAAATGGATTTGAGTATAAACAACTAACAGCAATAAAGTTATGAAAGGTTTAGAAGTTATTTTTTTTCTCACAGAAATCTAAAAGCAGTATTTATTTTTCATATATTTTCTGAGGCTATGATTACTTTGCACTTAATCAGTGAAGAAGTGTAGTAAGGATTATTCAGCACTCTTTGTATTAGATGAAGTTGTGAGGTAGCCTGTTTAAATGTTTCAGGCTCCAATAATGGTACTGCCAAACCTAGAAGAGTGTCCTGCTGTTGGCTCTGGAATTAGCATCTTTACTAGTTACTCCACCACTATGAATGCAAAACTATCACAAGGCAATGTCCAGAAGTCTACATGGCTTAAGCTATCCACCCTAGCAGTCTTTATCCTCTGAATATATTACAGCATTCATTTATTTATTTTTCAGTTGTGGTCAAAGGTCTATACATTTCAAAGCTAAGACTGAAATGTGTGTGGATTAAGCCTTCATAGCTGCTGAAGTCTAGAGAAGCAAAAGTAAGCATATACAGAAAAAGAAATTGCTGTTCTTCTACTTACTCATCACAATTACAGCATGAGATACAGAAATCATGGAATAGGGGCCACTTCCTTAAATGCAAGCTGCCTTGCTTTGTCTAAGCCTTAGTTAAGTAGGTCTGCAAATGTGTCTCCTAGAACAGGTATCTTAAGTCTTCCCCCTAGTCAGTGGAAGAAGCAGCACATGAAATGGAGTACATGCAAAGACGGGCAGTCCACACAAGTGAGAAGACCCTCTTTTCCTATTCATTCTATTCTTGCCGCCTAAGACAGAATCTGATCCACTGAATTTCCATGCCCACTGCTCCCTACTGAGCACCCAAGAAACTAATGCCAAAGCGGTAATCATCTTTAATGTAATTTTTCTGAGTATTTACGGATGAGTGCACCGACATAGTTAGAAAGCTTTCAGACTTAGGAGGGAAGGGCCCCACATTAGAGTCAGGCAGTGCTCGGAGAAGAGGTGAGCTTGGTTGCCATTTGGGACTTGGGAGGTTTTCAGGCAGACAGCCTCATTCACTGAGTAGCTCCTTCTTCAGTCTGAAGGGATTCACACATACATATCTACAAATTCTGAGTAGAGGCCACTTTGGAACAGCAAAAGGTGTTTCTTAATGTCTTCTGATAAAGTCACTGCACAGCACTATACAATTTCCCTCTAAATGAAGGAAGAATATGGTATGAAATGAATTTTGGGGAAGAGCCAAAATGCTGGATACTTTCCAAAAATCCTGAAAATTGGGGTTTTTTTTTTTTCTCTTCAAAAGCTCTTTTACCAAAAAAATGCAACACTGTAATGAATGCATAAAAAAACCCAAAGAGATCAGTAAGAGATAAAAGACCAGAGACCTTTCTTGGATAGAACTATGAAATCATAGCATCATACAGAGCTGTATTTAAAATTATTAAACTAGATTCCCTATATATTAGACATCCAGCTATCTCAAACTCATACCACTGAACATCAAAATAACAAAAAACAACCACCTCCTCTTGTTCTAACAAGGAGCTCTATTGTATTACTAGAACTATACTTTTACTAGAACTGTTGTATTACTAGAACTATAGATTATACATAAGTAATTTTGAAGTTTTAATAAAGGTAGCTCTATATTTAAACATGTCCTCTGGCAACAGTCAATCTGAAATAAATCCCAAAAACAACACAGGCCTAGTAGGCACTTCTTTTAAACATCTGAGATTGTGCAAGTCAGCTAGTGTTACAAGGAAATTTATAGTAAAGCCACAACATATTCAAGTAAGTGATAAAGAATTTCTTTTGAAATTGTTCTGACTCACACTTGATCACAAAAAATGCTCCAAACATATCACTTCCAAATCTACTCTTAGCTTTCTGTATATTTATTTTACATTAAGTTTTCAAGGAATATTAAATGATAGCTCAATCATAAACTATCCATGCTTAGCTCATACTGAAACATTCTGCTGTCTCATTCAAAAAGGATTTCCTTGTGATTCTTTTAACACAAAAAGCCCTCAGCACAACTGGTCAGTGTTACCTACAACAAATACAGCAGCAGGGACCAAACAATTTGATGAACATATGCAGGAACAAACTGTTGTACCAGTGCATCACTGCTCTCCACATGGTGACCGCAGGGTTTAATGATGGATCCCACAGCCGTAACTGAAACTGAAGTCCAGATAAACAATACCCTCACCCCAATGAGAAAGTTTGTCATGGAATACTTTTTATCTTTTTGCAATGTGATAATTTACAACACTATGCGCTGATATTAAGACACAAAAGAGAAAGCAGTCACAATAAAAAAAAATACCATGCTGCAGTTCTAACACAGGTTGATTTCTCAGTTGCCAACTTTAAAGGATTGTCAAAATACTCTAATACTTATAACTAATTGATATCTCTACTAATTACCTAAAATATGTTAAACCAGATTTTTTGCCTGGAGTACAGGCTAATATCATCCCTCAGGGATTCATATCCTCTTAGTCAGAAGGAAAGCAAGTATTTGTGGTTCTTTTGGCAGTAAGTAATTGCCCAAAACTGCAGCTGGCTGAACAGGTTGATTGAAAGAAACAAGATTACTACATCAACAAAAAAATCTGCTTTCTGTATTAAAACTCTTAAATCTCTGGGAAGAAAAAAAATGGAGAGCTCATCTCACACTGATTAAATGGGACAACTAGCTCCTACATTAAGTAATCAAGAAAGGAATGAATAGACTGTCTAATCTGAAATATACATTTGGTATCCTTCCACCACAGAAATGAGTAATTGCCCAAGATTCCCTGTGATCATAGGTCACCTTCAGCCTTTCCTGGGAAGATCTCTTACCAGACTAAGTTTCACAACTGAGCTGCCACAACTTAGGGATAATAGCACCTTTTAGATTCTTTTTCATGACTGACTGTGATTATTCAAATTCATGAACTTAAGCACATACAGAGCCTCAGCAGACTAAGGCCTATGTATCAAACTATTTGACTAATCACACCAATAGAAATATTTAAGTAAATTAATGTAATTTTTCCAAAATGCATTCCATAATGAAGAAATACCTGTTAAAGAGTTTGGGAAGTAAGTAAGCCTCACAACAGTTTAATAGCACTACTAGCATGATAACGCAGCTGATTTCAATGTGTAAGTTCAGGTGAATTGAGAAGATGTCTCAGAGGGACAGAGTCAATGTCTGTGTACATTACATGGTGCCATTCATGTTATACTACTTCTAGATTCAGTACCTGATTTGAGGCCCAATATTCTTGTTATAAAGAGTTGTTGGAAATACCAGTACTGTTTATTTATGCAGGTCACAAGATAGCAGCAATGTGAGTAATATCAAGATGCTTCCAGCTGACTACTCAGAGAGCAATCATTTGCCCAGAAAAATCTACAGCAGCTAAAATTTCTTTAATTCAACTATTAATTCTTAAGGGTCCATTAAAAAGCTGTCAGTGTTTCTCACAAAGCTGTAATTCTTATGAAGTAGAAGACAAATACGCAATTTCTCTCATCTTGTCACAAGCTTAGGTCCTTCCCATTCTATCCCATAAAACTCTGAAAAATGACATCTTTCTTTTAATCGATCTTTACAATGATAAACATTCACAAGGTGATTTGTTGTGAGTAGGATGCCTGCATTTTGCTTGAAAATCAAACTGGCTCTGAGGCATTTCCTCTTGGCACTAGTAGGATTTAAGAGATTTAAATAATACAATACAGGCTTGTGCAACATATCGAAGTCAAATCTGAGCACTGTCTCAAAGTATCAGTGATATTAAGAAGTATCAAAAAATATGGTATATTTAGAGTTAGTTGGAAAGACTGAATTACATATATTCATACACTTGTTGAAAGTGTCAACAACAACGTCTCAGCATAATGTACAATCTACCTTTAGAAAACCTGAGTTAATAGAAGCAGACACTGAGAACCTTTACCTGGAGAGTCAGTGACTGGCTTGATACTTTAGAAAAACTCATGGATGCTTTTCCTTATGGATTATATTTGAATAAATTTCTTCATCCCCAAAAAGTTAGCTAACATATGATTATAATGCAATTTTTACTTCTGTCATGACCACTGTTATATTTTCCAATTAAACTGCATTTTATGTACTAGAATACACACTATTTGTATTATCTTTCATGCTAACAAAACTTTACAGTTATATAAACTTCTGTAGATTCTGTCCCACATTCATTGCTAAGTCTACCAAAACAAGCAGCAATGAATGGTTATGGCTTGAGAAGTATCCCCTGTGTATTGAGATAAATGCCTGCCCTAAGGTTTCCTGGTCTTAAAATGCTGCTGTAGATTGGGCTAACTGGGCAAACAGGTCTCTGGAGGCTGCAGGCAGCTTCCGGAGAGGGGGCATCCTACCCTGGCAGAGATGCCTGCAGGGTACATCCAGCCCAAAGACAGGGAACACTCATTTCTGGAAAGCTATGTAAAAAACATTAATACCTGTTCAAATAAGGAGATGAAATCTTAAAGAAGCTACAAAGTTTCCTTGTCATTCTGAATTCTACAAGGACAAATATTGTAAACCTGTACTTTTCTAGCTAAACCTGCTTATATATGAAAATCCTTTAGACATAAAACTGTTGGCCAATTCTGAGACTAAGTGGACCCAGCTGCACCTAGACTTCCCAGAGAAATTAGAAAGTACAAGGGTCTCACTGAATACTCATGACTCAACAGGACAGGCCACGACCTGATTATACCAACCACTGTAATAGATCATAGAGTCCTTACTTAAGACACTGGATTGACAATGTTTAGACATTATATTAGCAATAATTCTAAACACAATCATCCACATGATCATTGTGTCCTACTTGTCATACACGGCTGAGAACCTTCTTTCAGCTACTCTGCCACATTAACACTGTGCAGAGAGAGCAGAGTAATCCCATCAGGCATATCAAGCACAGCAGTTGGGCCAGGTCCTTTAGAAAGAAATACATGTATTCAAACAAACTAGAAATGGACATCTCATAGAACTTTTACAAACCAACAATTGCAAATCCATGCAGGAGGGGAGGGATTGGGCCCAACAAGATGGTACTGGAAAGATGAAGATAAAATAGCACTGAGAGAAAGGGAATGCAAGGAATCACTAAAAGATGTAAAAGGAAAGGATGCAGTACGTAGGATGCTTGCAGCATGTCTGACCGCTGCTGACTTCACAAAGAAAGCCAAGACAGAAATCAAGCAAAATCTGACTGTAACAGTCAATAGTCAATTCAAGGACAGAATAAGGAAGTTAGAAGAAAAAAAACAGAAGCTACAATAGAACAATCAAAACCTTCACAATTCATAGTCTCCCCTGAAAATTGTGACAGAGGCAATTGGAACGACCCTAGGGACATGGAAAGAGCCAGAACAGGAGGAACTGAAACTAGTCAGACCTATAAGTAAAACAGAGACCACCAAAATTATGGGTGATGGAGTAAATCAAGCACCTTGGAAAACTTTCTCATATATACCTGGGAAGCTTGCAAAACCACGAGAAAAACAGAGTAGAAATCATGGAAAAACTGATGCAGAATACACCTGCTGAGTAAGCCTGAGAGGGGCACAGAATCCTACTATCTCTAGACAAATGTGAGGACTACTGTCGTCCCAGAGTATTTCTACCTGGACTAGAGGGTGATAGATCAATAACATATTTAGAGCTGCATACTGGGAAGAAGGAACAGACCCACAGGATTGAGGGAAGCCTAATACTTTAGTGGCAAAAGGCCCAAATGAATTTACAGAATCTATTACTAAAGCAGCTTCTCTGCAACTAATGAGTTGACCAACACAGCCCAGAGAACTCTCCACAGCCCTGACAGGAAACTTGGGATATCTCAGGCCATTAACAAGAGGGCCCCATCCGTCTTCAAACAAAGGAGGAGCAAATAGAGCAAACTCTTGCTCAGGCTACGTCTACTGTAAACTGGGGAGAATCAGGACAGTCTGTATACACAGGTTAGGGAAGGGAGAGAGGAAGTGTTTTAATCTAGAAATGCTAAAGCTGTCCAGGCCGTAAGACTGGCAAGACCAGCCCTTCCCCCATCTGGACGCAGGCCACCTACTAGAACATCTGTGTTCAATGAAGGACAAAATCATTTGTGGAGAGAAGGATGAGCTCTAGGCATTCCCGAGACTTAATGCATGACAAAGTAAGAATTTGTGGTGCCTGGTAGATTCAGCACAAAAGGCACCACCTGAGGTGCAACTGCCCAACCTTCAAGGTTGGCCATTCACCACTGCAAAAGGAACTGTCAAAGGTAAAGAACCCAAGACTGTGACCAGAACAGGTTCCCCATGCCACATAAGTTACAAACAGAACAGAACCATGTTATCTACTTCCCTCTAAGGCCCCAAAGACAGAGCCCTCCTTTCCTAATCCACCCAGAAGCTGAGACAGCTTTTACGTCAGACAAACGCCTTAGGCCTGACCCATAATTGGAGAAATGTAGCAACAGTGGACACAAGGAATAATCCCATTTAAATGTCACACTGCGAAAACTATGAGCCAGTTACCAGGGAAAAGCAGCTCCTAAGAGTGGACCTTCCCAACACAGGCCGGGCACCCATGATATTAACATGCCAATGGAGACACAGGGCCAGGGAGGCCCCAGATTCTTCAGAATCACTGCATCATATTAGCTCTAGGCGGGTTTATCCCACCCACTGCCCTGACAGCATCACTTAAAACTTCCAATGAACAGTGTAAGGCAGATGATTATTGCTGTAATGATGGCCACCCTGTCCTGCCAACACATTGTGTTTATACCAGCCTGTTACTTTGACCATTTTAAAGCAACAACTCTTCTGTTTGCCTAAGAGATCACCTTAAGCTTTAGGATGCCCTTAGTTCCTAGGCTGCCAGCCCTGGGAATTTTAAGACATGGTGGCCTGGACAGAGCCAAATGAGTATTTCTGAAATGAAACTGCAGACGTGGCTATCTTAATTCATTTGAAGCTGTTTATCCTGGGAATTTTATCTTTTCCACTGTTTTCTTTCCTGCTAGTTTCTCACTTAATAGTTACTGGTTATCAGACATGTCAATGAGTCAAACAGGAACTCACGTCCCATATGCCGTTATGTTGTTTCTTCATAAAAGAACAACCCACACTCTCTAATATTCACATATAGTATTAGCAGGATCATTTTTGAAACAAAGCTTCATATATTATTCATTATTTAAATCAAACATTATTTTCAATTATTTCAATACAGACTTCACCATACAGATTTTGAAGTACATTTTACACAAAATGAAGCTTAAAAGTCTTGGTAACTCCAATTAGGAATACAGTCTCAGATGTAAGATAAAATTTAAAAGTAAATTGCACTATATAAATATTTTATTTGAGGGCAGATTGGTACAATTCTGGAATACAAAATACCATCAACATTCCACTCGTGCTCAGAGTTCATACAATTTGATTGCAAAGACTTCACCGGACTAGGAAAACCACAACATATTTAACTGATTTCACTGGTTCTCTTTATATTCCTATAATTTTTTATTTTTATTACATCTCTGAGAAAATTACACTACAGTCCCCACTCTGCCCTTCCTTCAATAGCTTAATCTTAAGCCTCTAGCACAATCTGAGATACCAAAGGACACCTCATCTGTCCTGACACTGCCAGTGCAGCAGTAAGCAAATCTACAGATTTCCATGTCTTACTTGCAATCCTTTCATGGATGTCTCGGACCTGAGTGAAATTCAGCTTCAGACAAAGACACTTAAATTTTGATGTCTACTGAAAATGCAAGGATTTGATTCAGTTACCAAAATATAATGATTTACTACTACCCAAGATGCTGGACAGCCCATCTAGCCTCCAGCTACCACTCTGGAAGGGGACTAGGCCCTGTGTCATACTCTTACCTATCAGATTTGATCATGTCTTTGATACCATGGCACATCTAAAATGGCACTGGATCATATTCAGATAAATGAACCAATCGCACTTTAGGTATCTTACCAACAGTGATAATGAAGCCAGGAAAATAGCTCACTGAAGTGGGCATTCAGCTGAATTTCTCCCCATTCCACAGACAGAATTAACTATAGCTCCATCAACTGTAGTGAAAGCATAGAGCTTATCTTGCATGTAAACATAGGTGCCTTAGTAAAGAACTAACTGCACCCAAATGCTACACAGAGCAACAGGAGTGTCATCCCAAACAAGTCATTCTGCAAGACAGAATGTGAATCTGTGAATGTGTCATCCTCACTTTGCATCTTCACAGATGCTGTCCCAGCATCTGAAAATATTGTATCAAGAGGGTATAAACACGCCGTGCGACATGCAAAATT
Source organism: Dasyornis broadbenti (assembly GCA_013397935.1). Taxonomy (NCBI): domain Eukaryota; kingdom Metazoa; phylum Chordata; class Aves; order Passeriformes; family Dasyornithidae; genus Dasyornis; species Dasyornis broadbenti. Next base: position 85,368 of record VZRN01001094.1, on the reverse strand, counting down.
AATGGTTTGCCAGTTCAGATCTAAGAGAATAGTGATAAAGTAGTACAGCTACCCCAGCTAGAGAGAGGCAGAGTCTGGACAGCCCATACTGTATAGGGAGACATTGCCTGGCACCTAATTCATGCAGCCATTTTAAATGTACTCTAATGGAGAAGTTTATTGCACATGCAGCTAGTGTCATGGTTCACAGTTTTATAAAAACAATGATCTGTTAGTTACCTCTGAGTTATCAATTATTAAAAACATTTTAAACATTTTAATTTGAGTTTCTTCTCAATTTGTTTTAATCCTTTACTCATTCATAAAATACCACTTTTTTGGTGGTATGTATCTATTTGAGAAGGAAAATGTCTTTCTGGCATTACTATTTTAGCCTGATTTCTACTCAGGGTTTCAAAATCATCTCATCTAGAAAGTCCTCATAATCAAGCTGAAGCTTTTGATTAGCAACATTTACTTTGGGATATTAATACCCATAGACAAATTCCCACTCAGTTTCCTAACATTTCAATTAATCTTCAGATGTATTGCATGGCAGTTCTTCTAAGCACTCTTCTGTAAAGCAGAAGTATGTCCCTGAGAACATGATGATTTCAGTTCATTTTTCATTCTCAACCTTAGATAACTACATCCTCTTTGTATATGAGATAACTTTAGACAGCACCTCAGCTCCAATCCTTCGATGGGAACCATTAAATTCAGAAATTCCTTATCTCCTTCTGGGACTAGAAACTCCAGCTATATTCAGCATTAAGATGAACACTTCCCTGTTAAGTCTATTTCCTTCCAGTGCTCTGAAATAAGTTTCATAAGGCAAGAGAAAGCAGTTTTAATAAAGTCTTCACAGTCTTTGTAATAGAAGAGGCAAAAACATACTTTTCCCTGTTCAGCTTACTGAGAAAAGAACCTTACTTTACCTTTGCACTACAAAGAAACACCACACTATTTTCTTCTAACGAAAAACATTCCTCTAGCAGCTGGGTGCTCTCCAGGCAAACTTAACACCTCAGAATAGCTGCATTACCATTCCTTGGTCTCCTAGATACTCAAAATTCATGAAATTTTAATAGGATTGTGGTAGCACAGAACTTATCTGCCTGCACCACACTGTTACTGAAAGTGAGAAGCCAACCACTCCAGACACAACCAACAGATAGATAGAGGGCACAGTCAGACTTCAAGCAGATTGGGAAATACCCCAGCCAGCCAACTGTCACAAAGAACATTTAGACAGGTAGGAAATACCTCTTCATGGATTTTTAAATCATCAATCATGATGCAATGTACTGTATTTTTTTCTAGTCCATTACCTTGACTTAAAATTTATTATTATAGATCTGTTTTAATATACAAAAAGACAGATCAGCGAATCTATGTGAGACTTATAAAATATGCTTGTCCTTAATTCTAAGCAATACTTATTCTTAATTTTAGCAACATACTGCAAGTGAAATATAATTTTCTCCCCATCCCTTCCGCAAGAAACTGGCAAGTTCATAGTGACTACAGGAAAGAAACCCTAATGTAGTTACAGTTCAAAACTAAACTTTTTAAAATCTTTTGCATCATAATAAAAAGACACTTGTTAACTAAAGAATCAACACTTGATAAAATCTATTCCAATTTAACTTTTTTTTTTGTCTTCTCAGAGAAAAAGAGATTGTCCAGAACTTTTACAGGAGCCTGTTCAAACTATTTGACCATTTTTAGGACTTCATGTTCTGTGTTTCAGGTAGTGTTATAAAGAAGACTTTATTCAAAGCTTCAGTTCTCAGTCTACTCAGAGTACCCTAGCAATTCACTTCAAATCAGAAAATCTCCTTGAGCATGACTTTGTGTTCAAAGTGACTATAGCAATTGATAACTACAGAGAAGGATGTATGGGCAGCACATCCATCCGTAGCCAGGACAAAACCACCCTGCTGATGCTGAGCTCTCACAGCACTTTTCTGGATTCTTCCCGACATACAGCACAGATATCTGAGAAGTGCATATCTCACACTAAACATCCTAGGACTGGTTTGGATACGGAGTTGTCAGTATTCTAGTCAGTTCGGACAGATATAAATTAAGTACTCATGCCATGCTTAGTCTTTCAGATGCTGAACAAACCTTGACATCAATAATATTACCTGGCTGTATACAGTATACAACATTATACAATTACATGGGTAGAAACATAACCACAGAAAGGGTGTATTTTTCCAATAGTGTTGTTTAAAACTATTTTAAACCATAGCTAACAAACTTTATCATGTAAACAAAAGTGGATATCCTTTCTCAGAAATCTGTGCATTTGGGAAGACTTTTAATTGTCACTTTAAGTGCTGTAAGATACCAAACACTGCATTCCATTTGACTCCTTATGAATCACCTGATCAAACCAAAAATTAATGGAAATTATGTTCAGAACTGAACAGTTACCTACCTTCAACACATTACCTTAGCTCACTGTAGTCATATGGACAACTCTGTGGCCATCAGCACCATTATGTCTTTAGAAAGATTAGCAGAAGCTTCTGAAAAGCAACATGATTCTATCACCATTTCCCATTACTCATTAAAAAGGTCCAGAACAAGGCATGGATGCATCCTGCCTAAGGAAATAAAAACCTAAAGTACAGCAAAAGTAAAACCACATTTGAATGTGTGCATGTAAAGGAAGAAGGGAGAAAATTAGGAAACTAGGAGAGAGATTGTACATGCTTTGCTTTTTAAAGCACTCTTTTGAATTGCAGAAGTTCTGAATCATTTATTAAATAACACAGAATAACTGAGGTTTTAAGGGGGGAGCAGCAAACATGACAGCTTAGGGAAATAGGGTGGAAAGAATCACCTGAAATGAACTTAAGAGCAAAGCAGAAAAAAGAATTGACTGTAGTATGAAAGTTTTTGTTGGGAATGGAGAAGGAAACCATATGATGAGTATAACACACATAGTATCATGATGTGGAGCTGTACAAACCTGACAGCACAAGAAAAGACAAATGAAAGGGGATTTGACACTATCAACATCTTAATTTACACCAATTAACTAAATATAATAGGGTCAACAAACTTTCTCTGGCCCCAAGACCAGCTGTCACATAGAACTCACATCTATTTGCCTAAACTACTCTGATGACAGCAAATCTCAAGTTTGTGCTAAACTCTGAATCATGCCCAGGTCCTCTCTGGGAGAATTCCAGTTGGACTGTCCCAAAGTCATATCAGAAAATATTTCACAAACTTAACAATGTGAGCAAAAGTGCCAGTCCTTGTGCTTTAGTATTATTCCATTTCATTTAACACTGTAGATAAAGCTTTTGTGTATTAAAGGAAGAAAGGGCAGAGGATTACAGAACATACGCTCTTTGATTCCCTCACCACTTTTCTACATCCTACACAGGCTCCCTAGCAGAGGGGCATTCCAGTTCTCTTTAAAGTGATGAGGTTTCAGATCCTTCCCTCCAACCCTCATGCCTCTGCCAGTACAACAGACAAACACGATCCTGTGCACAATGGTGGCCATTAAGTGTTATGTCTTCAGTCTGTTCCACAACCTTGCAACAGTACACTCAAACTCTATGAATTCAGTCAGGCATTAGACCTTGTGTTAATAGTTATGTACAGGTACAGGGAAATAACCCTGTCTGTACACTCCTCTGCAATATCAGTGTGGGACTTCTGAATTACAAAATGATCAGGATCATTTCAGAACCTACAATGACAATGTAAATAAGGACACACAGAGTCAGCTTTCAGGTTCCAGCATCTGACTGTTCCCAGTGAAATGACCAACTGAGCCCCATGCTTCTCAGAAATTACGATACACTGAAAGAACAGCAGTTTGGAAGATTCTACTCAACCTTGTAAACAGATGCAGTCTGAACTTCCATTGATCACCAATTTGCTTAGCCATTTCCAGCTGAGAGAAGGAACAGTAAAATATAATTTTTCCAATCTGGTAACACTTTTTCCACCATTCTTATAAACTCATATAAAAACATATAAAGCACTCTGCAACGGAGAGAGTCATCTTGATTTATTTGTTGCTAGGTATGCAGTACTTACAGAAAATGAAAGTCAAACCTTGGTTTTTTATTAAATGCCCTGTAGAGTTAATTACTTCCACGGGGTAACTATAGTACATAATTATTTTATTTCATAGGTTTTTAATGCACTCCTTAATTTTACAACTGTCTGTTTGTTTTACTATCGTTTTTATGAAGGGTAAAAAGATACAACCAATTAATTTTCCAGAATACCTCACTAAAGCCTGTCTTCAACCACCAGAATAACCTCCCAGGGACATGGTAAATCCCCATCACTGGATGTTTTCAGTACATGACTGGTCACAGTGCTAGGTAATCTTATACAGATTCTCTTTCCCACAAAAAGTTAAACCAGATAATCTTTCAAGGTCTCTTCCAATTTGGGCTGCTTTATGACTCTCTAACCCTCCTTTAAAATAAATTAAAGTTACTTTTTCATAAATCATTGCAAGTCAGTCATGACTTAGTTAACTGCATTTTGTCCTTTCCTGTTTCTTTAAAGGATGAAATGCACCAATTGTTTCTGATATAACTAACATTTTCATTTCTCATCCTTGCCAAGTAAAATATTCTGACAATGTTATTATTTTCTGTTAGCAGTTAGTTACATAAACACAGCTGGTCCTGTAGTACTTCATCCTGCACTAAATACCACATTAAAGGATAGGCTGCTGTCCAAAAAGCCTTACCCATTATGCTAGTTACCCAAATCTAGGTGCGTCTGACTGCGTCACATTTATAATCTGGAGCTTCATACAGATCTGGACAGCTATACCTTATCATTAATTACAGATATAAGGAACTTCTGCCCTTGTGCAGCTTCCTTTCCATCACAATCAATAACATTAACTCTGGTCCTAGTGCTATTTCAGAAGCAAACTACTTCTCCAGTTGTTTTCAGCATAATCAGTTTTTAAACCATACCTAAAAGCTATGCTACTTCCTCTGTCACTATTCATTTTCTTTGCAGCCTACTATGAAGAATCTTATCAAAGACATTGTGAAAATCCTAGAACATTATGTCTGACAGGTAACCTTTATGTACTTTACCTACTTTTTTTCAAAGAACTCCAACAGACTGAAAAAGAACACTCTTCCTTAGAGGAATTCTGATACTTTTCCCCCATCAGACTACACGAATGTGCTATTCAGTCTTTAATTATGATCTTCAGCTTACCTGAAATTCTCAAGAAAACTCCTAGACTATAACTCACTATCTCCTGCCTTCTCCCATAAGGACAGTATCACAGTACTGACACTGCAGTCTTCTTTAACTGGTTAGAAATACAGTGTGCTCTACCAGTATTCCATTTTCATAAGTGGTTTGATTCAGAGTATTCAAAATGTGCATAATGCTCTAAATATATATGACACCTCAGATACATAGCAACAGGTCAAGTCTGTCCTGTGAAATTTATAACCTACTAAAAAAAGCTATTTAGAGAAACATTATACAGATTTAATTCATTTCTGCTTTATTTCATACGGGTATTTCTACAGAGAGAAATAATATTTGATTCAGCCAGATGTTTTATGAAATAAAATTTTGATTCTCAGTTTAGAGAAACACAAAGTGAAACAAGCAATATACAACTAGAAAGCTGAATTATACATGTATACATATATGTATAACTAGAGTGTGTGTAGATACATATATATACATATATAGCTATACCATTAGCACAAGCTTCCATTAAATGAGACTAATAATTACTTTCTGAAAGATTAGGGAATTAATTAAAATAAAAAGGAGAGCACATATACTAACAGCCAACCTTGAACTACTGTACTGCAAATGAGATCATCCACATCAAAAGACCCTCTCAAAGCTTGTTCAGTACAGTACCATGGGAGTTTTCACATGTGCAATTCAAATATCAGGCATAAACTGGGATTGAGCCCTTCTTAGAAAACATGAAGCTCATGCTCAGACCTTATTTTCACAAGTGTGTGATGAGCTAAAGGACATGTTGTACTTAGAAATAGCATTCCAGCATTTCTCTGGTTGTTTGGTTGCTTTTTCGCCTCACTGGTATCTCTGGCCTACTGACATAAGAGAAAGTGGCTTGGAGCAGAGGCAAAATGCCTCTGCAGGTCCTGGTAGATTAGGAAATAGTGGCCTTCTCTGGCAGTTATTCTTGAAAATGCTAGCTGGGGGAAAATGAGCTGACGCAGCACAGAAGAGAAATGAGCTGGCAGTTTTACCTCCAAGCAAACTAGTATCTATGCAACTCCTGGGGAAGAACTGTTTAGGAGCAAAGAGCTACAATGTCTGCATAGTTATACCAAGATGCCACTGTGCTCACTGGAAACAGATTCTACATTTTTTGCTGGTGACTGACCGCTGAACTACACTACCCCAGTTTATACCATCTGCACACCATCTGCTGTGCTACCTTTATACAGAACTGATTTGCTCTGGGGTTCCTGGGAGCTGTTTGGCTAACTACTGTTTCTGGGGTTTTTTGGGGTTTTTTTTTGTTGGATTTTTTGTTGTTGTTTTTTTGGTGTTTTTTTTTTTTGTATTCTCACACTATTCCAGATAAAATGGGGGAAAATTAAAATACAAAATAATTGGCCCGCTTAAGAATCATTAAGCATAGGAAAACCAGCAGTAGTTGACCATGTGGAGAACACACACTGACAGACTCCTCCTGCATTCAAGCAGTACAGAACTGAATGTCTGCATGAGTTGGTTAAGCTCTGGTGAGAAAGTTATGAATAAGAAGAGAAACTTCTGGCATTGAAAAGCGGGTGGAAAAGATGGAAGTATTATCTGTTTTATCTCTTTGGGTTATTTTCATAATACCAATTTTCATGAATCATCACTACTCTCAAAATTTTAAAACTAATGTGTTTGTAGAATACAGTAGTTGCATTTGGGTAGAAAAATAATTTAAAATTAATACTTCATCTATGTTAGTCTACTACTATAGTTTTTCTTCTCCTTTATACTGGAATTTGGTGTTTTAAAATACATGAACGATGATACCTTAGAAGAATATAACTATAAAAACCAAGTAATTCACACATATATTTTTGCCCTTACAAAGTAAATTTAGATTTACTAGCAATGTATTTCAGAAATGCTGCTATTCACTGCTCTTCACCATAAACCAAGTCACACTTTTAGATTAAACTGGAATTAAAGGAAACACTACGAAGCACATTTCTGACTAGCACAAAGGGACATTAAAGATAATAACAGATAACATCAAGAAACCCAGAGCTAATGATTTCCTTTATTCTTGCAGCCTTTGTTGAAAAAAAAAAAACTGATTAACACAGCAAGGTAGTCTTAAAACATGAAGGATCTTGGAATAGTTGTGAGCTAAATACTACTTAGATCAATCAAATCTCAGTTCTCAGACTGGTTGAACATAATAGAATTTATACTAAATTCATATAGGTAAGACATGGCGCAAAGCTCAAGCAAACAATCCTGATTAAAACTGTACTTGCTTCACATAAGGCAGACCTCTTGCTGCACCATGGTCCAGGAACTGCGTATCAGCTGGGATTCTACTTAGGATGAATGTCCTTGTACTTCTTCAGCAGTCAGGAGGCCCTCTGCAAATGGGGCCAAAGAAATTCCAACTAATTTGTGGCAGCTAGCAATAAAGTAGGAAGAAAGACAAGAAGAAGGCAAGGAGATAGTGGCAGAAGTCTTTGGGGAAGAAAAAGGATCAGGAGACATCACTGCAAGCAACTTGAAAAACTGGCTGAAATAATGCTAATACTGCTATAAAGTATTTTCAAAAACAAGATTTTTTAACATTTCAAAAGACTGAAAAGGCTAAAATACTACCAAGATTCAACAGAAGAAAATGAAATAATAACAAATTAAAACAAAATTATAAACTAGTAGTAGAAATTAATAAAGTATCTCTAAACATTAGGAAGATACCAAATAATTGCTAACTCAGACATACTACAAATCATGGCATATGTGCTTTTGTAACAGTTTCAAATTTCTAAAGACCCCTGAAAACACTTCAAGTTTTTAGAATATGTATCTTCTAGATGAACAATGTTCATTTCTACTGAACATAAAAATCCTTCTTGCACCAATACTCTATAAGGGGTATGGTATGTCATGCTTTCAATGGGAAGACGTTAGCAAAATATATTCCTTCTATTAAACTTGTACCGATAATTTTTTCAGTTGGCAAAACCCAAGCAGCAGTTTAACAAAACTGAACTTAGAACAATGCATCAAAAATGAGACAAAATGCGTAAGAAGAGCTAGGAATAAATTTTGTTTAACTGCATAAGAGTTCTGTCAATACTATACCTAGATTTTAGGATGAATTTGCATGCACATCCAGAACTTTTGGGCAGCCTATCAAGCTTCAGTGCCACACTTAGAATTTGAAAGTATGACTCTTTAAACTTTATTTTCCTACTGTACAGTCTTCTTTCAAATTTATCTTAATTCCTTATTTAATCTCAGAATTGTAATTTTCCACTATCTTGGTGAACTTAGAGGTGATCTAATGGGGATTTTTCAGGCTGAAGATCAAACAGAGCTTTACTAGTACAGTTTGTAAAACATAAAACTGACATTTGAGTTATTCAAAATGCAATTATCTTTTAGACTACTAAGAATATATCAGCTTAATAAAAGCTCAGGTTAAGGAGCCCATATTTATTAGTGTCATTGAGATAATTGCATTTGATTTTCCTTGCTGCCCGTAAGAAATTTCAGTAGCAATTTTATTATCTGACCTAAATGTATAAGTGATAAGCAAAACATGACTTGGCAAGTGGTAGTTTAAACACTTCCTGCAGCCCATCATACCTTAAGAGACATAACACATTTTTAAAACAAAACGCTAGAGATGAAATGCTGGCCTGCTTCCTACAAGTAAGAACTCCAGGATAAAGGAGTCAAGATACTGTCAGGGAAAAAAATAAGAAACTGAATATGAGGAGTCATATGCCAAACTGGAACATGCACCCAGCTGGCAAATTCAATCATCACCAGAGATTAATGCAACTCCAACCTGCATTAGTTTTAATACAAAGTTATTTTTAAGCTGCTGCACTAGGTTAACATTTAGCATTGCTGAACCTGGAGACAGTCAGGTTCCAGAGTCAAATGAATAGCATTCAACAACACTGATCTCATTCTAAGCAGAAAATTATATGCCGGAGGATAGCAGAGATCCCATGAAGTCAGGCATCGACAACATATACTCAGCAAACTGGGGCGCTCCTCACTTCTGCAGCATGGTTTATTATCTGAGCAGGAAAAACCTGCTGCAGTCAGTCAGTGGTTTGGGCTCTTGGTAAAGCTTACACCATTCCCTTTCTGCATCTATCTACATATATTAAATTAGTATGAGAGTCCTAAATGGTATCTGTTAGAGGCAGTAATGCTTTATTTGGTCTGAAGACTTGCAGTATTACACATCCACCCCACAAGTAACGAACACCCTCTTTAGAGTGCACACAGCAGTGGACGGGTCTCTTGGAATTTAATCCCCAAGATGCTGGCCCAGAACAGCATGGCAATTTTTGTCACATTTTGCTTTTGTGATGCTTACGAAGACCCAAACTCAGCTGCTCAATATTTCTGCACACTCTTGTTAAAAAGAAACAACTTTACAGTACTGCAATAGCAGAATTTTATTAGAAACTATCCCATTTTAATCTGCTTATTCTTTGAGCAAGTATATTGCCTGTGTATCTTCCACACTCTCTTGTTATTCCAAAAGGTTAATATTCCGCTTGTTTTTTGCTTACTGTTTATTCTTGGTTCCACAACAGCGAATCAATGTAACATTGAACATAGCCTTGCTCCCAAGTGAAGAAAAAGCAGTATATAGCCCACACCAACCATGGTAACCAGACAGCCTTTAGCTGATATAAACACACTGATGAAAACTTTTTTCTGCTTATACAAAAAAGCAAATCACTTGCAGATTCCATTTCAAGGTAAGACCAGATACAGTATAAAAAAAGATAACTACAAAAATATACAGTAACACAACCAACAAAGCTACTGAAGATTAGAAGAAATTACAATGCAGGAAATCAAGTGCTATCAAAATAATACATTCCAAAGGAGGCTGCTACCTGAATCCAGACTACTGGACTGAAATGTATGAGCTGTGGTGGGTTGACCACCAATGCTGCTCCATCACTGCCCTCCTCAGTTGGACAGGGGAGAGAAAATGCAGCAAAAGGCTCCTGGGTTGAGATAAGGGAAGGGACAGATCATGCACCAGTTACTGTCACTAGCAAAACAGACTTGACTTGGGGAAATTAAATGAATGTATTACCAATTAAGTTGGAGCAGGACAATGAGAAATAAAACCAAATCTTAAAAACATCTTTCCCCCTTACCCCTCCCTTTCTCTCAGGCTTAATTTTTGTTGAGGAATCCATTCAGTGCTGGTATCTCAGTGAGCAGCTGCAGTGAGAACTGCAGGTTGAGCTCTGGGAGCCCAAGAATTGCCAACTCTTTGCACAACAAAGGGCCTGGGGATCTGTGGCCCAGCCAGGGGATCGGACACTCAGAGACATGGCAGGAGCTGAGGGTTCCACAATTTCCCATGCTTAGACTGTGTGAGGATAATAGCCCAGGGGGTCCTTTCATCAGGGTCCCTCTACAGAGGCACCAGCTCAAGCTGTATTCTTTTTTATTGTGTTACAGGACCAAGATTAAATTATTTTAAGGATTGGTTCATCTGAGACTCTGCTGTGGGAAACGTAAGGTTGAGACAGCTCAGAAAGCTGGTGTGACTGTGTGAGTGTGGGGGTGTAGCTGCAAAAGGGGCCTCAGTCCCAGCTCCAGCATCTGAGTGTGGCTGCCACAGTGCCTCTGAGAGGACCAGACAGGGAAGTTATTTTAACACTTCATTCCCGATTTTATCCCTTATCCCTGCCCCATCGGAGGTGCTGAGCATTGAGGCTGATTCATCATACGTTGACTCTGCCACTTCTTCCACCTCAGAGGAAGGACTCCTCACTCAATTCCCCTGTTCCAGTGTGGAGTCCCTCCCATGAGAGACAGTCCTGCATGAACTTTCCTAAAGTGACTTCTTCCCACAGGTTCCAGTTCTTATGAACTGCTCCAGCATGGGTCCTTTCCTTCTTGTAGCTTCCAACACATTACACTACAATACACATGTAATGACTTTCTTGCTTCTGTGACCTTACTGAAACCCTGGTTTTGTCCTTAAGACTTTGCTGCAAAACCTTTTGTAGTCTTTTTACGATTGCAAACAGCCATATGAGGATCCCTCTTCCCTACTCCTCAATTTTCTCACCTGTTCTCACTTTTTCTCTTGTAAATTATTTCAACTAGATGCTATATTGCTTTTGCTTCTTTCATGCTTGCTCTCTTACACTAGCTTCCTTTCCAGTTATTTCAACCTTAATTCTCTAGCTTGTCTCCTATCTCTTTCACATTGTCTCCTCTGTTATGCCAACCTTTAGTAGCTGTTTAATGGTAACTCAAGTCAATCCCCCTACTACCATTCTACACCTTTGACTACCAATCAAGGGGTTTGAGGTTTTGTAGACTTTTTTTTAAATAATGTTTATTCACACAATTTAATTCACATGGACTTACTTGCTCTTCAAGGCATTCATTCAATTAAGCTGTGGTGCCTTAGACATGCTAGTTTCCTCTACTCAAAGATTTTTGTTTCCTAGAAAGCAAAGTGGTAATATCCAGCCCAGCATTCTCCCTTATTTTCCTACTGTCCTTCCAATCCATTATCAGTTTTCTTTGCTGCAACCCTGTAAATTAGTAACTCAAACACAGTGTGTGTTTAACTTGAAAAAACAGAGGATGCTGATTTTCAAAAAGTGTATTTGATAAACATGCAGGTTGTTACTATTGCCTCATCTCTGAAAATATAAGCAAGTTGGATGATGAAAAGAATTAATAAGATACATGAACATAAGAACAACTTAATGTGTTTGACATTTGTTGAAATCAGAATAGTGTGTGTGGGCAAACAAAAGGTAGACCAAAATCAGAAGTGGGCAGACAAAAGGTAGACCAAAATCAGAAGTGGGCAGAAGCAGCTTGCTATTTAAGAGACAAAGAAATGCCTAGAAAAAGATGACAGTGTTGTTTTAAGAGGTACATTAAGAACAACTGGATTATTTCGTAAAACAAACAATTGTGCAGTCCTGTTGCGAGAGCAGGAAAGCCTTCCTATCCAGGCCAGGATGCACTGGTTATTGGTTGGTACACTTACAGAGATAATCAAGAAAAACTTCCAAATACATTGAGAGAAGATGTGGAGAAATCATAGGTTCAATACTTAACTGGAAAAGACCAAAGGTAACCAAAGCAAACAAACCTATTAGAGAAGGCACTGGAAAGCGTGCTCATGGGTATATCCACAGGGAAGAGAATAACTGAACTCAAACTTTGAAAGAGCAGATAATATAAACAGTGACACTTGAGTAGGAGGCACCTCCAGGACAGAATGCAAGGCTTGCTCATGGCATTTACAGGCAACTATGTTTTGCAGTGATCAGTCTCCTGACAAACAACAAATGATAAACACATTAACAAGTACTACCACCCCTGAAACAGCACCTCACATCTACCTCCTAGAGTTTGTAAACCAAATGAGACAATGACATTACCTGACATAGGACAATTCAAGTAGGGGAAAACACAAGAATTATGAAAAAACAATAAAAAGAAAGTAAACATTAATTAAGAACTTCAAGGTGTAAGATCCTCCCTATAAGGTGGGAAAGACTGAGTGACTTATTATGCACATGTATGTACATAGTAAGCAGTAGATACTCAGACTTCCCCCCCCCCCACGCCCCCTGTCCACTATGTAGCTTAAGCAACAGGCTTCCATTCATCCAGCTCTTGGGAAGAAAGCACTTTTGTACCCAACAGGACCATTGAGTGAGGAACCATGAGAAAGACGGCACCCAGAAAAGATGGTTTGTGCCCATGGGTTATTCAGCCACTTCAAATGAAGCAGTACCTACAACCAAAGAAAATATGTATTTTAGCCTCTAAAGAAGACTTCTTTTGTTCACTAGAAGTAATTAATCCTCAAACATGTCTTCCCAGATTTTCTCAAAAAGGCATGTGCTGCATTATCACTCAATCTGATGTCTGTGCAATTTACTAACACCATAGGGTTACTTCTAGAGTTCCACACCAAAATAACAGACTTGAACATGTGTTATACCTCAATTCAGGCACAAAAGAACAATCTTAAAAGTTAACTTTAAACTCTGAATATCAATACCCATGTTTTCTAATGACTGGTTGCTTGTGAAGTTGTAGGAAGCAGCTAAAAGATATCCGTTTAGGAATGAACACAAATGGACATCAAATACTCGATTTTTTTCCCCTGCAGTTGTCAGGTACTTTTCTTAAAGTGACAGTAATAATGTTATGATAGCTGAGATTAGCTAGCACCTGAAAATTCTATTTTAAAGGTCTCCAATAAATTGTTACTGTAAAATGGCACTATTTTTCTTTCAGAATAACTCTTACTAAGATCATTATCTCGGCAGTACTGGGACTTGCCTCTGGACCAAACATCCCTTCTGAGTTCATGAACCTCAGGCTATAAGCATTTAAATCATGAAAGATGGGGAAGTTATAGAATTCAGAGGTCACAAGCTTATGGCCTTTATACTACTCAGCATTCAAATGAGGGACTAAATTCCTGAGGGCCCTTTGTCAGACAGATGAAAAAGCACCCTATGGAATACTATAGGAAACTGAGATGTCTCACAGGTTATGAGACAGTTTTACCTTAATTCAGTCACTTATTCAATGGAAAGAAGTGGACAGTGAGTTGTTGTCTGGACTGAAAGCTCCTAGGACAAACATAGGGCCACACTGAAATTTGTAATGACTGAAATTATAAATTCCAATATTGAATTAATGAACACAGATAGTGTTTAAAAAGTATCCAAAACTATACGTCTTTGCAAGTGATCAGCTCAAAAACACTTGAGTCTTTCAAAATCTAAAATCATCTTGATATCAGTAGCAGCACCATGCACAAAGTGAAGCTCAAAGCAGAAGCAATACAATGCAGATACGCTCAGCAGTTTCAGAGTTAAGAAAACTTGCTCTTACTAAGCAGTGCTGTGTTACTTAGCAAAAATTTTTAAGTTATATATCGTAATAGAAGACTTTTCGAAATACGGGTAGGATAATACTATTTTTGTTAAGCTTTGGGAAAGGTTTTAATGTTGTTCTCTGTTTCTATGGCAGAGATCCCAGAAGCCACCTGTGCAACAGAATTAGGAGTCAAGAATGTATTTTTGGAGTTCACTGAAAAAATGTGCCATTTTCAATTGAGTAGCAAAAAGAGAAAACTTGCCCAAAATACCTTATTTACTCCCTCTTGTTCGCACATTCTATTTTCTACCCAAATCCCAGTCCTCAGTGGAGTATTCCTCCATGAAACATTTATGTTTGAGCTCAGGAAAGCAACAAAATACTCTCAAAGCAAAAACCCACAACATTCAAGTGTGGGTGCAATTTATTTTCCCTGGTAAATTGTATGGACTCGTAAAGTGTAACATGCTACTTAAAAAGTACAGATTAAATTTACCTGTTGCTATTCTTGTTTTCAAAAGAACAAACACTTCTATTAAATACTGCAATGTCAAAAATTAAACAGTTCACACATTCAAATTCAAACAAAAAACTAGCTCTACCATAGCAGGAAATCAAGTCTTAACAGTGTGACTGAAATGTAGCATTTTGCCCTGCATCACACTTTTTCTTTTAAAATACAGTACTGTATAATTCTAATCCCAGAGTATGTTCAGCCTGAACAGAATACCCCCAAAAAGCTGCTGGTTATGAAAAGAGCTATTTGGAACAGCAGCTTAGCAAATATCAAACATTTAACCTTGGTGTCTGGACTTAATTTTTGCCACAGTCTTTCTTCATGCACAAACCCCACATATACAGCCAAAATGTCCAACTGTCTTCCTTAGTGCACTGAAGAGACACCTAAGAAGTTTGACATGGCACACACCTGATAACCAGGTTTTCACTGATTTCCCTCCTCAGGAATTTTAGTGCCATGTTTTAGAAAAGGTTAATTTTTTCTGTATTCGTTTTACCAGAAAGCTTCAGATTTTATCTGTGCCTTCTGTTCTGAGCTAAGCAAAATCTGAACTCATTATTTTCATTTGACATTTATTATCCTCTTAAATACTATCATACTTAATTCCACCACTACTAGACTCTGATAGAACTAAGCCCTTTCTACAGAGCAAGAAGAATATTGCAAGAACAATTTTGAAGTAGGTTCCTTGCCATAAAATGTCAGTGAGGTAATAGCCCCCAAAACCCATCTCCAGAAGCTTCTGACATTTTTAATAGTTTTTATTTAAACCAAGCAAAGGAAAGAAAACAGGAAGCTACTAAAAATAAATTAAACCATGTTTTTCTACCCTGATTAAATAGAAGACTGACAATGTAGTACAATATGCACAATATCTAAGGATGAAGAGAGAAACTGAAATTCAAATCTAGGGAAAGATGTTCAGGGGAAAAAAAAACCAAACCTGTTTGAAGACTCAGTATTAGGTTTCCATGAAACCTCCTGAATTTGACACATAAATAAATCCATTCACTTGGGATTGTAGCTAGAAGAAGGTGTTCTGTAAAGAAGCCAAATCTCACATCAAAGGAGTCTGAAGTTAAATAATAGATCACAGAACTCACATGCTGCAGCAAACAACAATCCAAGGTACAGTATACCCCTTAATGTCCCAGGAAGAGCCACTTTTATGGGGCTGAAGACAATAACACTTCGATAAACTACATAAATCCCCAGATACTTGGGACATTCTTCAAAAGAGTCAGAAAGCTGATTTAAGACTCAAGAAATAAATGCAGGCGAAAGATTAACCAAATAAACCGAACAGAAATCACTTTAAGAAAAAGACAACTAAGGTGTGTGTCCCACAAGACAAATGGAAAGATACCAAGGTGCCTTGGGATAGTGAACAGTGTAACAAAATCCTGTCCCATGCCATCTGGCCGTCTGAAGCAACAAATGATGACTACTCCTGTCCAAACTACACAACAAGCAACTCTAAACACATAGTAAAAAGAAAATAAATTTAGTAAAACAATCTCCATTATCTAAGCATTCTGGAATAAGCACAACCAGAATGGCCACATGGCATCTTGGAGAGTACTGAAACAGCTCACCTGGAGCAGTTTAAAAGCCAACAGCTTCTGTATTTTGGGTGTAATGAAAACAAAATGCCACCGTACGTTAACAGGATTCAGTAAGAGACACAAACACCGAACTAGGTGTTCTCATCTGAGGTAAAAATGATCAGCAATCAGTCTGGAAAGATCTGGCAGTCACAATACCTCAGAATTTGAGGAAAAACACAGTTGAGCAAAATCCATAAATAATGTTGTTTCACATAAAACACGAACTCCTATTGCCAATGTTACTAAAGAGGAGAATGCTTATCTCGAGATGCCTGGCAGAATAAATTTTCACCTACTATATTACGGAAAATGCGAACACTAAGCACTTTATGGACTCTGGGCAAAACCCTTGGCAGAAAATAAAATTTCTGTCCAAGTTCTCAAGATTGTAATTTCTAAAAAAAATATGCTAAAAGACATACATGAATATGACCATGACTGCAGACTAGCAAACATCCATTAAAATTTATCAAACTAATATTTGTATTGAGGAAACCACGAAGGCTCATAGCCCATGTCAAAAAAAAATCAAACAGAAGGAAAACACTTTTATCATTGTCATAAGAAAAATCATCTCTCTGGAATGCTATGCAAAATTTTTATGTTGATTAGGAAGGTGGAAAATGGGCAAGAGAAATCAAACCATAAAGCTGTAAGACTTTATGGTTGTTTTTTTTCTAGATAAATGTTCTCTCCCTTTCCTAAAACAACCTAATGAGAAGATGCTATGTATAACACGATCCTGCATATCAATTTTATTAGTTTATTAATCTGCTGTATATGACATAAGATGTTCTGTAGTAGTCCATAGTTCAATAGTGTTTTGATATATAGGGAAGTACAGCTTAAGATGGATTTCAAATAGTCAGTATCCCCAACTTAAAAATGTGAAAAAATAATGTTAAAATAAAAGTATGCCTTAAAATGTTCCTGGAGCTTGATCCACTGTTAAAGAATGGTACAAATCGAAGAAAACGTCAGCAGGTAGCAATTCAACAAAAATTCACATTGCCAAAAACTAACGCAGGAAACTATTCCCCCCAGATACTAATTTAGATAAGGAAAGTGACCAAATGCATATAAAGAAAAATGACCAAACTCCAAAATCTGATGGGAAATGCCAGATGAACTCAGTATTTCATTTAAATCAAACTGGTGAAGCCCATTCTTGAGCCCCAGCTCTGGTCTTCATCCAGCTGTATGCTGGGACGAGCCTATAACACGGCAATGCTTCTCTCTAGGAAGAACCCTGGTTTTCTTGAGAAACAGTAGCACGGGAGAGGAAAGATATACTGTACTACAAGAAGTGGGTTGCCCTATACAACCAGAGGAAATCAGGCTGCGGTGCTCATCCTGGAACACATCTGCTGCACAAACAAAATGCAAGCAGCATATATCTATACGGCAATGCAAACAACAGGAAGACAAACATTTCACCTCAAATTTCAGTTAGGTCACACATTTCATGCCTCTGACAACTACAACAGAGCCTGCTGCAGGGATAATAACCTTATTGTATCTTGCATGGCATTGTATCTTTTCCTGATTTTCACTTCACTTTTCCATTTTAAACCAGTGTACAGCCCTGAATTACCCTTTACTGAGTAATATCACAAGTGCTAAAGCTGCCCAGAAAAGCCTTTCAATAAATAAAATGTAACATAGCCTTACAGTGTCTTACAAAATGTGTAAATATATATTTTTAATCACATCTTTATTACATTAAATGGGAAAATTAATGTTAATTCAAACTTAAATGACCCAATTGGAGTCATTTCAATTGTTATCCATGAAAGCCAGCAAGATGCAAAATCCAACATGATAGCAAAACAGTTTTACCTCAGAATTGTCAGTCAAGTCTACTCTTTCAATCAACTGTTTCATGCAATCTTTTTACTATTTGTCCTTCAAAGTTGTTTTTATCCTCTCCAAACATTTTGTTTCAGTTTATGGATAGCACAACAGTGAGTTTACAAAACATGGGACAGTTGGCTGCAAACTGGCGCTCACATCACTGTGAGGGCTGCTGCTCTCTAATCTCCTGCAGACTCCACAACTGAACACTTTCTCAATATAATCTTGGTGCATCTGAACTTTCTTCTGTGCAATTCCAAAAGGCTTAACAAAATGTTCACCATTATCATCTCATCTTTGGCCTGAGAACTTCATGAGTTGTAGCTGATATAAATACAATTCCAAGAGCAGAGCTCCTAACATTAGTACACTCCATTCCAAAGTCTGAAAACTATTATGAAAAGAAGGGAACTTTATATCTAAAACTTTAATCTGTTCAGTCTTATAATCCTACCTTTTAAAATACAAAGTATAAGTAAATTATTAACTGGCTAACCATAGTATTCCGAAAGGATTGTAAATATTACTAACACAGAAGATCTCAGTTGCTGTTTAGTATAAAATTGGGAGAATCACTACAAAATAGATTGTGTTTAATTACTGGATAATTTAACACATATATTTGGATGGCAGATACCTACAGTGTCTCGCCGAACACATGAAACACACCAGTATCAAAATCATGTAATTCTTAACAGAGGCTTTTCAGAAAGAGTTAAATTTAATTTTATTTTTTCTTAAATAAACCAACATCATTTTCAAATGCTTAACAGCTTCCAGAAGTCCTCACTAAATGTTCAGTATTTCATGCTTTCTTCAGTTGCTTAGAACTAAAGTAACTGAATATTTTTCACCTGCTAAATTTGTATTTTCTTCACTTACTGAATTTTCTTCTCTATATCTGTTTCTCTATTGCTATGCCCTTTTCCACTTCCCCTACAATCTTCCCATTGTTTTGTTCTCCTTTTTATACCTTTCCTCCATTTTCTCCTCCCTTTTCCCTATTCTTTCTTCTCTCTAACTCCTTTTTCAACATTAAAAAAACCCCACCCTTTAAATAAAGGCTGTGAGAAGGGACAGAGTTGAAATGCCAAGAACCAGAAAGTTGCAGCTAAAAGTTCATAGCAGCTTCTAATTATTTTCTATGTCTCCAAATCAGGACATCTTAAGTGTTTGGTTGGATGCAGAACCACAAAGTTCCTGCTTTATGTCAAAACCAAGCTGCTCCATTTCTACTTTATGCTGAAAACTCGTCCTTCCACTTTTACCACAAGAAGCACTTGGATAGCTTACAGTACAAATACTCCTTAAAACAAGCATTAAATCAAAATATTTCTAGCAAAAACTTAGTCCTCTCTTCCCCCTTGCATCTGACGTATCATTTCAGATTATTCATACACTTTGAGGCATCAAGAGACTTTTCGTGCTGAACAGATGGTTTGTGCGTTCTAACAAGCTGGTACTGCAGGAACATCTTTTTGTCATGCACAACTCAATGTAAACTACTGTATATCCAGGTTACCTCACAGTTCAGTCTTCAGAAAAAGAAGAGTAACAAAATAGGTAACAAACACCTATTTTTTTCCCCACATTCACTGCTGACCTCACTGCTTTGCCACTGATGAGTAAAACCCTTCTTACAGACTTATGCACAGCCCGATCTGTGGTGTGTACACTAAACCATTTGCAGCAAGTAACGAACAAACCAACCACTCCAGTTAAAAGAGGCAACAGCATCTGGACAACCCCTAAAAAATCAAACAGAATCAGGGCATTCAGCAATACTGTATTTACAAAGACAGAAGTCCATGCAATATAAGAACTGAGTGTGGTGGATCACCCACCAATGGTTTTTGAATGGAAAAAAAACCCAAATAAAAGATATAATTAATGTTTTTACCTGGATCTACAAGTATGAGGAGCATGTTATTTCAACTTTTACAATGGGCTAAATCCTACTGCTTTGCATATAAGTATTAGCAAAATAATTGCAAATCTGTATCAGTGTGAAAGCTAAAGCTATTAGATAGCTCTTACAGCCCTAAGGAGACACCAAAATAATAAGCATCATTTACCGAAACTAACTCTCCATTTTCTTGCCGAACAGCTATCTGAAGACAAGAAGGAGAAGGGTCTCTTGGAATTTATTTTATCAGTCCTTAATTTGCCCTTCAAACAACAACAGAAGAGACAGTAAGTCACTTAAATTTGGTGCTGCTCCCTTCAGGAGAACTGGAGAAAAATCAATTTTAGTTGAAATGGGAAAGTCAGGGAGCCAGCTCCATAGCTGCAGCAAATCAGTGTAGTCCTAAGTATTTAGAAAGAACAAAGTCTCCCTCTTTCCCCAGCTAGAGCTCACACTCTGAACTCAGAGCAAGCCCTGATAACACCAGAAAGTTCTTTCCATAATCTCAAAAAAGACAAAATGCAACTAACAAATTTGCTTAGAACTATTTAGAAAAATCAGCAAGATAAGCCTACATTAGCAGAAACACAGAGATAAAAATTTACACTGTGAGAGGTAAGTTAACCCAATTTTTCAATACCAAAATGCCATTTTAAAATATACGCACACAGCCCCTGATTTCCTGGCAAGTTTTCTAACTTCAAGTATTTAAAAGAGAGCTTTGAAACACATTCTTAAATCCCAGGGAACATTAAACTAGGGGATTTGTTTTCTTTCTCCAGTGCTCACACCTCTTAGGAAAACTATTTTTCCTTGATTTGCAGTCCTGCTCTTTGAAAGTTGACTGATTATGAGCCAGGGGCTTTGATCCCTACTTTTGCTTTTGCTGAAGACACACATGCCTTCACCAGTTACCAAAGCTAAAATGTTTCTTCCATAAAACAAGTACAGGTTTTTTTCCAGATCCAAAGCAGAGTAAAAAGGAGGAATGCATGTTTTAATAAATCTTTTACAGACTAGCATGCAGTATTACTTTTTCCAATAGTTACACTGATTGCCAGAATTCAAAGTATTTTATGAATCAAAAGCTTTTCACGTTTTTTTTTTATGTCTGACAGTGTAACCCTTACAAGAGATACATGCACTTCAGCAGGTGCAAAGAAATTCTGAAACAGCATTGACCTGCCCTGTGTCTTTCAGCCTTTACATCACACTAACTCAAGAACCATTAACAGGAATGCTCAGTGCAAGCAGAGCATTTGAAGTTTTTAAGATGTCTTTAGTTATATCATATGCAGCCATAGAAAACCATCAAAACATGGTATTGTCGTAAGTGTGGAGGATCTTCAATATTGCCATATTAGCATTATTAGAAGTCTTGCTTGATCATTTTTTCAGTATTCAAACTAAAAAATTCCCTTTCAACAGCAATGGTTGTGAAATCAGGAACAGGCATACATTATTTCAAGGGGATTTTTAGGGGGGTGTGGGAATTGGAGGTTTTTAATCTGCTGAAAGTCTTAAATAATTCTTCTTCATAGTTTTTATTAGTTTCAGCCATTTTTGGGATAGGGAAATAGTTGTACTGATTTCCAGCAGGATTCTAATTAAAATATGACAGGATTTACAGAGGACTGTAATAACCAGGATTATTTTTGCCCGCAAATTTAAAAAGAATAATTTTGTACTAAAAGTAATAAGAATAATACACATTTCTTATGAAGCTCTTTTCACATTGAGATCTCAAAGATTAGAATGAAATTCAGCATCAGTCTACTGAATTAGACTTACAGAGCTTCCATCTTACAGATGGGAGCTTTAGAATTCATTGAAGGTATACAGTACAAGCCAAAACTCCATGTACTATGCACATCAGATCTTTGCACAAATATTACGGTTTTCCATTTTTCAGGTCAGACTGCACAATCTTGCTTGTTTATATAGCCAAAGATTAAATTGCAGCTTCGTAAAGTTCCATACTTTACACACTTGATTTTTAAAACTGTCTGCTTCCTTGCTTATTCTGATATAGTGCACTGATACCCATCCAAGGACTGAAAAATGCAAGGTGAAGAAGAGATGAATGCACAACTTCACAATGCTTAGCAGGATCCACCTGCAAACCAGTTTTTTTCATTTTCTATCATGAATGCTTTCTTAACACTTCAAATCCTTGATGAAAACACTCTTCCTATTAGTTATTCTGGAAATATTTTTTTTTAAAAGTGTATATTCTAAGATCAGCTATCATGACACTGAATTTTCCTTCACGTTCAGCAGTTTCTTGGAGAAAGAGATTTGAACTGAAAGAGTTAAAACACTGCTTGTTTTTGAAAAGGCACTCTTACCCTGAACAGAGGTGCCAGGTGACTGCAGTGACCCTGCTGATACAGAAAACAACTGTTTCATGTAAGATGCACGCATAGTCTACGGTACAGCTACAAGGCACAGAAAAGCGTAATCTAGTCCCATTTTAATAAACCTTGAAGAGGAACTTCCAAACAGCAGCTACATTTATGCCTTCTAAAGTAAGGTCCAAGACATCTCTCATACTTTGAGCTTGAAACCTGTGTCCTTGTGTCATGGAGGAGCTGTTTCACTCTCATGGCACTGCTTCGGTGGGTTAGGCAGAAGCTTAGCCTTTATTAGGAGACTCATGCACTGGTCATGGCTGATCATATCAGATTTTATAGAACACTAAACAGCTCAGCATGCTCCAGAAAAATCTGGTTGTCAGCATATATTGTGTGCATATTGCCTAAATGAGAAAAGTATACATCGAATGAAGAAGAATTTGATGTATCTGTTGGACCAGACTAGCCCTTTCCCAGAAGATGCCAGGATATGAAGCTCTATTTTGGCATGTGGAGCCCACTTATGCCACCTCCTGGTTAGGAATGGCCACTCTGTTCTACACATTACACAGGTGTTCAGTGCTTAGGAAGTTAACAGTTGACTGGAATTTTCTACTCAGCTGTCCAGGTATTCTGCCTTCTCTCAGTACTGACTGCAAATAGTAACAATTTTCCAAATACTTGAGTTTTAAAATGTCTACTTAGAGGTATAGAGGAGGGGAGATGGACAGTTACAGCAGTTGTACCCTGAATGTATACACCGAGCAGACTAAATATGACAAATTTACGAAAAGAATTCCCAGGTTAAGTAAAAAATATTCTTGTCCTTCAAGGAAAACATTCACAAAACACCAGCACACTTTGTTGATGAGGCTCTGGCCATCCAGATAAGCCTCAGCAAATGCCTTTGACCTTCCCTTAAATGGCTGGTACTAAATTCTGCTGTTTGCACTGAATTGCACCTTGAGCAGTTCCACCAATTCAAACAGCACTACATGAAAAGCACCTTTCATTTTAAACAAGGGTATCAGAATGTAACCTCCAATTACTGCACTCATATTGTCGCCTCTTTGCACAACAATTTACTGTGTTTCAAAGTACATGTTTTCTAAGATCACAGATCAAACGGTCCTAGGATGTTTCAGACATCTGAAAGAAAATGTTACTTTTATTTTTTAAAATCACATCTATAATTTCTTTTTTCTCTCCTCTGAAGGAAGCCTGACTTTTATGACTAAAAAGCTGGGGTCAATATAAACAAAACAGTTGTTCTGTTATACACGTTCTAACATTTTAAAGTATTTTGTTTTCCATAAATCTGGTTATCACTTGGAAATCATCTGCATTACATTCTACAAGGCAAAAGCACTTAGAGTTATGAACACATAATGTATTGCCATACCATGAAAAAAAAAATCAGCTTTAAAAAAACATAAAAAGCAAAACTCAGTTCTAATCTGCAGTATATTCCACCAATTTTCATGATTACAAATTTATTGGCCATACCAGTCAATAGATCCTATTTGTATTACAAGGACTGCCTGACAGCCCACTAATGGCAACAGAAGAATTCCCATTAGCTTTAGTCAGCTTTGAACCAAGTCTGTAATGCCTACCACATCACTGCTTTATAGAAACCGTAAGTATCTTGTATTCATCTAGAGCTTGTACTTTTTATTGAAAAGGCTCCAAATGATCAATACAAATCTAGTTTCAAATGAAACTAAGATACCTAAAATACACGCTCTGAATATTAGCATGTTTCCTGAGTCAATCTACCAGGAATTTACACTGCATTTCTTGAGACAGCAAAGCAAACAATGATTAATACTAAATATTTTGTGAATACAGATTTCTTCTCACCTGATGTAAATATCAGGAGAGAAAAAAAACCAATAAACAGAATAGCAACCGCTCACAGATTAATATTAATGCATGAATTTATGTTAACCTTTTACATTAATCTTATTTTAGCCCAAAGGCTTGTTAAGACAAGTAAACTCACAAATTTGCAAGCACATTTTCACAAGCAGTTTTCAATGAAAACATTTATAAGAACTAAGAAATATCAGAGGCCTGGTTTTAGCAGGTCATAGGCTTGATCAACACCCTTTCACATCTAGGGCTAAGGATATGATTGTCATATTCTGTATTTGAAAGATAAAATTTTCATATAGCAACCTTATTATCATCCCAGGTTTTTAACAGAAAAACACACTCATGAACTAAAGCTGCATTCCTATATGAAAAGAAAATCAATCTCCAATAATCCAAAACCCCAAACTCATATATGCCAGTATATTAGTTTAAATCCTGAATACAAGACAGAATAAACATGCATTACGCCAACAGTTTTCTACTAGCTAGAACAAGTACTGCAGGATGATATGAAAGACTGTACTAATGCTCACTGGGGGCAAAGGCTAATCTTTTGAATAATCATGTCCTGTCCTACAAGAAGCTTCTATGGGGATGATAGCTGAGCTATATGAATCTAATTTACACAACTTGGAGGTTTAACGAACTCATGCCACATGGAATGATCTAGAGACTTAACTCAAGATTAAAGTTAAAGGCCTGTTTCTCACTGCCTTCGGAATGCCACTTGAAATTCTGAGGTCAATTGCACTGTCATTATATAGAGAGAAATTAGCTACCTCATTACCCAAGTAATGCTGATATTTCCATGGGGAGAGATGCTCTTACTTTGGCCAGCTTTTTCCAATAGGTCTTTTTCCTTTATGTTTATATTACAAAACACAGAGCTGGCTTTAAGAATACACCATGCAAGATATTCCAAAGCCACACACACATATAAATATACACACATATATATATAATTTGCTTGACCTCAAAAGTATATAGACAATTAGCCGACACTTTAGCCTACTAAATACAATGCTGATATAAAAACAGTTCCAGCTGGTTGTATCTTTCTATGTCATCCAAACCTTCACAGCTGAAGTCACACACTTATTTTTATATTCATAATCACAGACACCTTACACAAAGCAATAAATATTTACATACACGCAAAAGTAAAACATATAAGCAGTTCGTTTTCTTCCATGGCAGGAAGCACCACTAGAACACAGAGGCTCTGCCTGGAGCTCTAGTTTACTGCACTATAAGCACAAGTTGGGTACAAAAGGCACTACTCAAGAACGTGCTCTTCAGACATTTTTTTATCTGACCAAGCATTACCTGACCTCATACACGATCAAGACATCTCCTCAGTAGAAGCAGAACAATCTTACCTGAGAAAATAACCACTGGTAACCAGTTTACAATAAAATAGTTTAAAACTACACATGAAACAGGGACACTCTTCCAGCTCTTTTAACAGCCTAGTACAAAAAATAGTTCACTTGATATGGAAAAGCCCTTTCCAACAGATGGAGATTAGCCTATTCTTTAGCATTCAGCTACCTATTACTATTAAAAGGCATTTCATTTTCATTACTCACTGGATTATATTATCCCAATAAGTATGTTCAATGCATTTTTCAGAAGTTTGAAAAAACTTAGGCTAAGGCAAATATCACCAGCCACTCACAATTCATGAGTTCTTCTAATAGACGACTTATAAATGACTTTTCCATTTCTAATAGTGCAACAATCATGTAGGATCTACTTTAATATGAAACAGGTAATGACCCATGGGAAAATAAAGTATCTTCTGATTAAGGCACTTGATTAGCCATTTTGCAACTGAGTTCATTGTCAGAATCCACCAGATTCCCTCAGTGATTTTTAAAGAAAATGTTTTATGCCTCCACACTTTGTATCTAAGCAGCACTAGTATCTTTTTCCTCACCTCATCATAAACATTTTTACGATGTTTGGTAAGTATGCAAATCCTCCACCACAGGAAATGTCCCTTTTCTGGGGGTTTCACCACACCCAGGTAAGGACTAAATTAAGAGATTTCTAGTCATTCCTTAGTGGTGAGGGGTTAATAGCTACTGATTCAAGTATGCACCTGGTTTTAATATAGGTTAAGTACACCAAAATACACAAACAAAAAAAAACCCCATGCAACAGAATAAAAAAACCAAAATTATTGGGTGAAAACGAGTGATCTTATCTTTACAAGCAAATCTACTGTCGCAAATCAGAAGCATTTTTCTGGAATGCTATCGCCTCTGTGCCGTTCTTTGGTTTCACACAGCAGCACAACTGTTCTCAACCTCAGGTTCTAGCAGACAACATGAAACAACACAGCACTTCCAAGTCACAGTGAATGTTTGAGGCTCTGGACTCAGAAGCAAATTTATACTTACGCATTTTATACAAAATATACTGGCAATCAGAAATGTTTAGAACATCATAAAAATAACACCTGGCTGGTATTGTTATGGATGTAGCTGATTGCACATTACATTCTAAAGAACAGAAATCCAGAGCCTGGAAACAATGGATCAGCATGGATATAACCTAGAAATTATTCACTATTACAGAGATCCTTGCACCACAATCCCATTTTCTTCTGGTACCCAAAAAAAAGAATTCTGCCCATTCTATACATTTCCTTTCTATTTATACACAGCAGTAACCAGTACATTAATTCTCATTTTCTTAAGTAGTTACACACTGTTACCTTGGCTGTTTTCACAGTCATCATATGTTAGACTCCAAAACAAATCTCTAGAAAGCTTGACAGATGGTGTTTTGAAGGATAATGCCAGGTACCTGGTGAGAATCTGACATTAGCATTCTCTCAGATAACTCGCCTTCATCTTTTAAAAGATCCAGTGAAATAATACATAGTCCTACTTATGCTAAGAAGGAATGACAAAACTATTCATTTATTCAATCTCCCTGCTGCTCAAAATGCAACTTCCACATGAACTTGATGCCTAGAAAAACCAGTTTTATCTTCCTTGTTTTTTTACTTTTGTTTGCATACTTTCAGTTTTGTCCTTCCTGCATTTTCCTCCTCTCCCAGACACACACACTCTCAGTGGATACTTCCCCCCTCTGGGAAAAGATCGAACTGCAAGGTGCAAAGAATATATATCCCTAAGAAATAAGGACTTTGTTTATGGTATAATTATTAGAAAAACAACTGTAAAAAGCAGCATGGCTGCCTCTTCAGCAGCAAGGCAGCTATGACAAAAGGGTACTAAATGAGTCTCTATACATACTGAAATTCAGGATGAATTTCAAAGCTATCAAACAGAAACACTCCAATAAAACCTGGACTCAGTATCTTCATTCATAATCAATAGAACATACATTAAGGAAAGACAATATAAAAACTGCTGACAGAGGAAAAACACTTACTGCTTAGCATGGTAAGTTTGAATTAGTTATGATTTTCTTTAAGTCATAAACAGAACTTGGGGAAATTATTTGCTACCTCTGAATACGAGTTTACTTGACTATGCGACTTTCAAGGGCCTGACCATACATTTCTTTACCTTAGTCTCATTTAAGAGCTTGATAGGTTGTCTTGATTTATACATCATTCTTTACTACTTCTTTTCAACATTAGGTTCCAAGTTCAACAGGGATTTTTAAAATGACTATTACAAATCTAAAAAGAAAAACAAGTGTAAGAGGAAGTTATTTAATTACACTCCGGCAAAAGTTGAAATTCCGTAACTCAACCACTCTATTGAGCAGTTATTAAAAGAGAGACTAAATTATAAACTTTTAAGAACCTCTAGCTGAGGTCAACTAAAACTCTAGCCCAACTAAAGCAAGTAAAACGGAGCGAATTACACTGAGTAACAAAATGCTACAACCAGTGTATTCTGATCACTGCACAAAACCAAGAGGAAATCATCATGTCCTGGATGAAACTGCCATGAAATTGATAAGCCATATCTAATCAATGTCTGACATCGCGTAGGCGACTAAAACAGCGACGCATTAACGGCATAACAGTATTACCACATAAACCTTACTACTCCAACATGGAAAACGGGACATAGCGAGTGTAATGAGACGCCAGCATCCGTCTTTGTGTAAGTGAGCCCGCGAACCAGGGGAGCGCTTCCCGCAGAGGCGAAGCAGCCGCGGCAGAGTCGGCGCACGGCGAAATGAGAGCAGGAGGCGTAGAGAGGGGCACTGGCTGCTGCCGCCGGGGGCTGCTGTCGGACGGGTCCCTCGGCACGGGCTCCGGGGCGGCTCCGAGTCCCCGAGCCGCCGCCGCCGCCGCCTCGCGCCCAC
>VZRN01001094.1:0-56632 GCA_013397935.1 Dasyornis broadbenti | reverse complement strand
CTGCGCCTTCTCCTCGCGCCGCGCGGGGGCGGGCACGTGCGCGGGTCGCCGCGCGCCGGCGCTCGCGCGTCTGGGCCCCCCTCTGCCTCCTCCTCCCGCCACTGAGCGACCCGCGGCTACCGGCGGCCTTAAGTAGGGAGGCGGAGCGAACCGGGCCACGCCCCCGCCGCTCCCATTGGTGGCTACGGCCCGCCGGGGGAAACTCGCCGCGCCATTGGCTGTCGCCAGGCGGGAGGCCCGCGGGGGCGGGCCCGGGGCAGGGGGCGGGGGNNNCGGGGCAGGGGGCGTGTGTAAAGGTGTGTTGTGTGCGCGCGCGCGTTTCTCTGTGTGTGTGTGTGTGCGTGCGTGCGTGCCTGCGTGCGTCTGTCTGTCTATGTTTATCTGTGTCTGTCTATGTCTGTGTCGTGGTTTAGGGCTGATATTCCCTAATTTGGTGCTCCCACTAAAACTGTGTTGCAGCTCGCTCCCCCCAACTCTTTTCTCCTTGCCCCGTGGTAGGCTAGAGAGGAGAATTGGAGGGATCAAACGTAAAGATCACAGATTGGTATAAGAACAATTTACTGGAAACAGCAATGAGATAAGAAAATGAACAGTAACAGCAACGATATTACTAAGAAAAGTGTATGAAAGAGACAAGTGATTCTCACGCAAAATGCTCAGAATCGAGGTTACCCCACCGCTCCCACCCCGCGCTTACTGTACCAGAAGGAACTCCTTCTCTCAGGAAGAGACTTTTTCCCCGTAACCCCAACCCCAGCAATGACCTGAGGTGATAGAAAACAACTTCTGGGTCCTGGCCATGTCCCCTCCTGGCTACTGCAAAAATTAACTCTGTCCAGGCCAGGATAGTCTGTGTGTCTGTGTGTCTCTGTGTGCCCGTGTCTGCGTGTCAGCGGGAGTGCGAGCATGTGTGCCGTGTGTGAGCGTGGCGCCCGTGGTGCCTGTGCGTGTATGCATGACCGGTTGCGGCTGTGTCTGTACTGTGCCTGTGGCAGCGTTGGCGCGCATGTGTCCGTGTGTGCGTGAAACCGTGTGTGTGTGTGAGCGGGCTGTGCGGGAGGGGCTGCGCTGCGGTGCTTTGTGTGAGTCTGGGGGTTGTGTTTGTGCTCGAGAGCGTGCACTGGTTCTGTGCCCCTGTGCCCGCTTGTCCACGAGTGTCTCAGCGCCCCTGTGCCGCCGGTGTCCCTGAGTGGGCCGCCGTGCCCGTACACGCCGCTTATCTCCTGGCAGCCGGCGCTTTGCGGCCGCACTGTGGCTGGGCACGCGTGGCCGCGGCCGTGTCCCTACGCGTGGCTCCGGCTCTGTGCCGCCTGTGCGGTGCCCCGCCCCGCCCCGCCTCGCCCAGCTCCGCCCGCCGGGCGCTGTCCGCGGTGCTGAAGCCGGTAGCCGGCAGCGCTGCCCTACTCTCCCGGCCCTTCTCTTCCCTCCCGCCCCCGCGCCCTGCGCAGCCCGCGGTGCCTCCTCCGAGCTCCGCCGCGCTCCCCGGACTCTTCGGCCCTCCGGGGTCCCGGCAGATGCGCCGCTAAAGCGGTGCCGCATCGGCGGCGCGGCCATGCCGGAGCTGCCAGACAGCTTCTCCCCTGAGGATGCGATCAAAGCATCAGCTACCGGGCACCGCCGCTCACAGACCGCGCCGAAAATGTCTGCCCGTGCCTGCTGCGCGCAGCCGGAGAGGGCGCAGCAGGGGCCTGGAGGTGCTGTTGGGAAGGAGCGATTCCTGTCGAGGAATGCCGTGCTGCAGCTCCAGGAGCTGTTCTCTGCAGCTCCTACGGCCCTGCCTGATAGAATTAGAGCTATTATGCAATTAAAGTGCCTACAGCTGGGGTAAATAAAATTGATTTTAATTAGAATTTAGCTTTAAGTATACATTTACTATAAGTTATATTTATCCGGTGTTTTCCCCCAACAGATATAGTAACGTGTTTTGATTTTGAAAGTAAACAAAGGATGCCTAACTCAAGTCATTAAAACTCCATTTGTGGGACCCCAGGAACAAGCAGTCTACAGCACAATACAGTGTTTTGTGCTCAATGCCTGTATGCCATTCTCTCTTAGTATGTACCACTAATACTACTAACTTCGTATTTATTATAATGAAACAGACAGTTGTTTCAATAATGCATTTGTAAATGGCCTAATACTGTCCAATATTTTTTTTGTTGTGGTGTTTGGATTTTGTTTGTTTGCGGTCTTGTTTAGGTTGGGGGGAGTTGGCAGAGGAAGAAGGAATGAAGAAAGATAAAAATCAAAGCAAAAACTTTATAATGGCATCCACAAGGTTTTGAATGTATTATGAAGACATTACACAAAAATTTGGTCTGCGATATTTTCAAAATCCTAAGATACATGCAGGCAACATTTGCATAATTTCCACTTAGCATGCAGATAATTGAGGGACTGCATGTGCTTACAAAAATACGTGGAGAATGTTGGTGAGCAATGTCTTATTATTCTGTAGTATTTCCAGTAGTGAGGGATAAAATACCTGAGAATCAACTTCCGTGCTGAGAAAGAATAGGAGCAGGAAAACAGTTGATTTCAGCAAACTTACAAAACACTGAAGAAGCAGAGAAGACTGATAGCAGAATTGAAAGGTTTAATAGTCTATCAGCTTTTACTACAAATTGTGTGTGGAGATAAAGGAAAGATATAAGTCCTTCTTTAAAAAAACAAACAAATAAAACAAAGAAAAGCACAGGACTTAGATAGTTTATTAATAATTTACCCTGATTCAATTTACCGCATGAATAGTTCTCCTTTCCCGTTTAACAGCGTAGCAAGAAATGGCGCTGTTTGCAACATAGCTCAGGACTGTCTTGCTCGAGAGATCACCGATATCATCAGATTGTACTTCTGCATCTCTGTTCTTCAGAATAATTCAGGCTGGTGCTCCTCAGTTCAGAAAGAGAGACCAGTGATAGGTGTATTCTCTTAAAGCAACTTCAAAATGAGTGTAAGCCATCCCCTCAGAAGTAATCCTGGTCTGGTAGCTTTCAAAACACACCATATGGTCACGTATATGGAAAATAAATCTGGGGGGTTTTCCATGAGGAGTGTTATAAGAATAGTGTTACTTTAGTCTGTTTAACTGTACTTAACCTACTTTGATCACAGGAAGCTTTGATTTAAACACCTTTAATTTTGTTAAACAGTAAGAAGTGCTACATTCATTAAACTCATTCTTTTCTGGTCAAAGGAGTACACAGCAGGTTTGATTGCACATCTTTTTACAGCAAACTAGACAGAAACAAGTTCCCTGTAAGTTCATTTTTCAAAACTTAAAAAGTTAAATTGACTTTCAATGATACTTAGGTTGCAAAGCCATTGAGATTCCTTTCTGAATTTTACCTTATACCTCATTAATGAAAAAAATGAAGCATTAAAATCTGTCAGACAGGAAATATAGACCTCTAATGACATCAAACATGACTTCATTGCTAGTTGGAGATCAATTTGGTTTTTCACAGCTACTAAAAACCAAAGACACATTTTACAACTCTTTAGTTTGAAGTGTCAAGCTAAATTAAAGTTTATCTGTACTATATTTTATTGTTAACTCTGATATTGAAATGGATCACAGCATACCAGATTGCAGTGTATTTGAAGATAGAAGAGGTAGCAGTCATTATGTATTTTTGCCA
Organism: Dasyornis broadbenti; assembly: GCA_013397935.1. Lineage (NCBI taxonomy): Eukaryota > Metazoa > Chordata > Aves > Passeriformes > Dasyornithidae > Dasyornis > Dasyornis broadbenti. The sequence continues at coordinate 52,991 of VZRN01001094.1, read as the reverse complement.
GTGCCATCCAAATACATGGTATTATCATGTAGAACTGAAGTCAAAAGGCAGTGGAAGCAAACAAGTGAAGGAAAACATCCAAATTTTGCAAGTGCTTATTCAAAAATTATTAAATCTTTTGAAAATATGCAGTAGAATAAATGGCCAGCATGAGCATAATTACAATGAATTACCCTTCTGACACATCACAATAAAGTTGATACAATAATTTGAGTTAACTATGTGTGTGTGAGTATACTTAGGACCTCATACATTAAAATCAGAAGAGTCAAGAGTTTTCAATTTGAGAAATTCAATTTGTTTTCAAATGTCTTTACTGGTTCATTTGCTTTAGGTGTGGGTAAGCGTTATCTGGGTCCTGAATGTATATGAGCATTTAAAAAAAAATTAGGGACTTTCTCCTATAATCTAAGTAATCATCTCCTTCTTTGAAAGTAGAATTATAATTGACAATATAGGGAATAAAGAAGCAGTGGTACATGTGCAGGAAAGAGGGAATGACATCACCTCCTTTACTGTAGTTTATTCCTTCTTGGAATACAGTCTGTACCCAGGCTCCATCTGAACCTTGTGTGCTGACCTGGGGATACCAGTTCTTGTGCCTTGTGGCTTCATGGTTTGATTATGGGGCACCTGAACATGCACAGGCTGTCAGGACAAAGCTTGTGTCCATGTAACAACACTCAGATGACGTGCTGGCCTTTGGCCAACAGTGGGTCCAGATGGAAGTGGCGACACCCACTCCTCACAGAGTCCAGCCCTGAACACTCCCACACTGCCAACAGCTTGCCATGTAATCCAGAAGGGAAATGTGTGTCAGCAAGTGCACAAGTCACTGTAGATCACCTTCAGACTACCCCAGGCACAGCAAAACACTCAGCAGTATGTGGACCAACACACAGACGGTTGATCTCTGTGCTAAGTCCCTGATTTCAGAAGTTTTTGTCTCTCCACTCATACAACTGAATAAACACTGATTTTCTTAAACAGAACAATTCTTACAGATTAGTCATTAATATATACAATTCAAATAAATCAGCTTCAGCTAAAAAATTTTCAGTACTTACTTATTTCCTTTCAAGACATTAAATAGTTTCATAAACCTGGTGAGCCTATGATCCCAGGACAGTTCAGTGTGAGTTCCAGGTGTAAAACGAATTCTGCCTTATACTGTAACTGGGTTTATGACACCCACATTACAAGAAGTTCTTAGTTCATCAAAACACACATCAAATAAAATTATGTATGTTACAGCTCTAGTTCATATTAGCACTCTTGCAATGTTGTAAAGAAGAGGTAACTGAAAATGTAATTCAGGGCAAATGCCATGGAAGGTAGCATAACTTCACTGAAAAATCTCCTTCACTATTAATTTGGGATAATTTTAAACAAAATAATGAGTATAGAATAGCAGCAGAACACAGAAAAAATGCTTAAATAGAAACAAACAGCTAGGAATATAATGCAGTCTAGAATATCTGTTATCTTCTTTCTTCATTGGGATGGTAACAAAACTGACAGAAGTTTTGACTCTACAACATACCTAGAGAAATTGTGACTCGATGATATAACTACAGTTTTCTCCTATTCACACGGAGGTGAACACCAGACCTTATATGTTGCTTGCTTACGTTTGAAGTTCTACCTCTGCTGTTCCTTCTGACCTTTATATTACAGCTTATCCATGGAGGCTAGCTCAAACACTTCCACAAAAATCTTCTCCGTGATCATAGCACAGTCTCCATTCATCTGTCCTCTCTAACCTTACCGCAATCAATAATCCTGAATTTCTCTTTCAACATCACCTCTAAGATTCAGAACTCTTCTTTGTCATATAAAACCTCTATTTACATGGCTTTCTGATTTCATTTTCACATGATACCAAATAATTCCTTTTGTACCTTTTTTAACTTTTTTGCTTTCTGCTTATGATTTCCATCATCCTTTCCCAGTATGCAAGTCTCCCTTTAACACAAATTCCTCCCTTAAAGGATAATAGCAAAAAGAAGAACTAATGGACAAACTGAGGTACAAAGAAGGTGATATCTGGTTTAGAATAACTGAGTTACAGTTTCCAAAGTCCTAGTACTCTTCCTTGATCTTGCGTCAGTTCATAGTTAAGCACCAATTATTCAGCACAGCAAATTAGAGCAGTTGGTAGTCTCACTGAGCTTTAGTCACGTAAAAATCACATGTCTAAGTCTAGTCCAGTCACCACAGAAACTTTTGCAGTCAGGAGGTTGAAACAGGCTCTTGCAGCAGTTTATTCACCTGACCTGCAAATACCTATCTTCGGTTCAGATGAGTCATCGTATGCAAAATCTGATTCTCTCCACTGGATATAAAGTCAGTAACTAGATTAGACGTAAGCATCTCTCTTGTACATAAAAACATTAGAGCAAACGAATTCCAACAGATTTCAGCAGTGTATGACAATAGGGTCCTGAGGAGTTTCTCATTGTATAACAGATGAAGGAACAGAAAAATAAGTATTCAAAAAAATGCACATGATTTGCATGACAAAATGTATTCTACTTCAGGCATACAGAGTCAGAAAGACAGAACATACTGAAAATAAAGTGACAGAATTTATTTGAGAGCTGTATACATACAGTTTATCTAAGATGTAAATAAACGTACAAATGTGCAAAGAAAATATTATATCCAAATAATAAAATGATTTACAGGATGCAAAGGATATAAGCTAGAAATAAGGAGATTATATTACACATAGGAAAATGCATAACAAATATAAAAAGCTATTTTTACCATTTCATTTAGCAAGTGAGCTTTCATCAGGATTAGAAAGCAAAGAAAGGGAAGCTTGTAGGTGTGGATACAAGAACACTGGTAATACAACATAGTTCTGCTTTTCTGCAGCTTTGTTTTACTTTGTTCTGGGGATTTGGTGGGGTTTCTTTGGTTGGTTTGTTTGGGGGTTGGTGGTTTTTTTAGGGTTTGTTGGGTGGTTTTTTAGTGCATTTGTGTTTTTATTCAGTTTTGGTTTAAGTTCTGTTCAGAGAATATTTATCCGTAATTGATTAATTAGCATCTTGACTTAGTTAACTTTGCTTCCTTAAGAAGGATACTGTCTGATCTCAATTACTTTATTCTTCAGGTACACAAAGGCCAAATGCAGACAAGAAGATAAAATTTTATGTTATTATATGTTATATAAGATCCATTGGTCTGCAAAACCTGATATGGGTCAAATTCAGCAAATGATTTAATATAAACCTATTTATACATTTACAGTGTATAGCTGTAGAGAATTAAGCCAGTTCCCACTTACTAATCAAAAGTGTAGAAATATAAATGGAAAATTCTAGACAAATCACTCACAGATGGTATTCATCTGGAAATCTTAAAATGAAATATATAAAACTACAGGACATCCAAATCATCAACAAACTAAACAAAGATGAAAATTCTCCACTAGACAAGTTTCGAGATACTTGACCATATTAAAAGGTCAGAAAGAGCTGAACTAACTGACCAAATCACAGTCAAGCATTATGGCAATTTTGTTCAAAACAAAATGTGACATGGGAAAAGTGTGACACTATACAGCATCTTTATCATACATATGCTCTTAAGTATAAAGTTATATAATTGTATAATAAAACCCATTTCAAGTGTATGATACCAGCAACTATACAGTTTAGAAAAATGCTACATGCTAAATATAGGGTTAGAAGTCATTACCCTCCAGGACCTTTGAAGACAGAATCTTTGAAATATTAAAAGAACCTAAATATCTCCATTTTCTTTATAACGAAACTATTTGAGGCAGGACATTTCAGTAGGACTCTTAAGAATCCTCTATGTATCTAATTTAGGATTAAATGCAGATATTATCACCAGTATGAAACAATACAAAAAAAAAACAAAACAAAACAAAAAAAAACAAAACATGGAAAATATTTTCTTTCAACCATGTATATACTAGTTCAGCAATGAAGTGAAGCAGTATTCGTCCCACTCATAATGATTTGTCTGTTTTTAAAGAACTCATAGAATCAATACTTCACATATGTTTCAGTCTTACTGGATAATAGGACAAACATTTACTCGAAAAATGGCTGAATGGTTAAAAAGATGTTTATAAGACAAAATATAATTTGAAAATCACATTAGAATTTTATTAGCTGTAACTCATAACACAATGTTATAAATTATTGCACAATTTATTTGATCAAAACTGAGCATATCTAAATGTAATATTTTAATGCATTATAGGAGACAGAGTTCAGAAGAATAAAGAACAATAACAGTTTTTCAGTCATTTTTTCTCAGAGAACAAGTTCTCTATGAAAAGGCTTTCAAATTGATGGTTTTTCATTTAGATAAGAGCACTTTGACTCCTAAAATATCCATAGTCCACTGTGAGGTTTTGCAACTATAAATACTGATATGAACCCAAATTTTAAAACCTTCAGATCATGACTAGTTTCAAAACTTTCAAAAGTTACCCATTCTCTTTTCTTCTGAATGTTAGCAAAGGCATTAAATGATCCCAGCAGTTTCTTTTTTGGAGAATTTGCCATAATTTGGTTGTACTCCTCATAGGTCTCTTTGAAATGTGCATAATAAATGCAGAAGGCAAGGAAAATCAAAAGATAGGAAATTTAAAAAGCAGGCAAACACTTAGCAAGTTTGTGGGGGCAAAAAGCATTTCCAGTGCCTGACCAGCTCCACTAAGAGTAAATAAAGTAATAGGAATGAAAATGTTAAAAGCTCAGCAAATGTTGTTAAATCTGCTCATAGTGATGGAGTTTATTTGCTGTTTGTGCCAGAGCAAATGTATTTGCTTTATTTTAGGAGCTGGGCTGTATTAATCTCAACTATTGCAAAGCTCAATTTGCCCATGGAGCAAACGGGTGATGATTCATTCTTTTCCTAAATAGAGTATTAAGTGCAGTCTCATCTTGCAATTATTTAATTTCCCAAATAAGTCATTACAAAGCTCCAGGATCTAACTCCATGATTATATAATTTCTTTCAGAGCAGACGAAATTTAAGGATAGATTATATTACTGTTACCTATGTTTATGCACTGTCCCAGTTAAGTCAGTGTCATACTAATTTTATTTAATGACTGAACTAAAATATAGCTTTCTGATCTTCATTTTATAGGATTTTATTCTATTATTTTAAACCTTGACATCTCAAGGGTGAGCAAAACTTACATATTTACAATAAAAAAAAAAGTAATTATTACTATGCATTTCTACAAATTTAGTGTACTGAACACAGATGGAAAATCAGAACCTGTTAGAATAAAAACTTCTGAGAAACTTCACACAGTAATACTTCCCAAACTATGTAAATGTCAACTACCTAGGAGTATCTCAAATGTAATTACATTAATTTTTTATTTTTAAAATACAAAGCCTGATAAATTTGACAAGATTTATTTCAAAATAATTTTTTAATTAATTATACAAAACTTTTCTCTGCTCCTGTATTTTCAATTTTCTTTTTCAGCTTCCGATACCTTGTTTTAAATGTAACTTGTTTATGACAATGCAACAAAACATGAATATTTTAAATGCAGAATGATTGTCTATTGAGGACCTTTGGAATCATTTCACCAAACAGACTGCCCACACCATAAAATACCTGCGCAAGCACAAAGTGACTGCAATATTTACAATGTTTTTTGAGTCCTTTAATGTTTCCAAAAGTTCTCTGATGAAGCCCACTAAAAAAAAAAAAAAAAATCCAAAAAACAAAAAATTGTCATCAATGCAAGTTTTTAAAATTTTAAGAGAGGTTTTCACTATTTTTTTTTTTTTCTGGCATTTTCACCGGAATGACCATTGGTTTTAATATGGGTATTGTCTTTGACAATGGACTTTGACTCAGGCACAAGGACACTGCAGCAGATGTACTCCAATCTGCTGGAATTACTGTCATGCTGTCCACCAGCGCTGTCTTCCACTGACTCTGGATGAAAGTCTAATTTTGTGCTGGTCTTAAAAATGAAGGAGCGTGATTATTTCTCTGCCATAAAAAAAATGAAATAGACTTTTTTCCTTCAGGCAGACTTATTTAGACACCTATTTTTCAGAACTTAAAGCTTCTTATTAAAAAAAAAAGTTGATGCATCAGACTATGTCAGATTGATAATTTCATTTATTTATATTCCAAGTAATTCAGAACAATTTCCATTTCATTCATCCTTTTTCGTTTTCCGTTATATAAATTTTAATTTATATATCAGATGACCTGGACATGCTTGTTTGTTATCTTGACTAGTGACTTAAGAATAATTCCATGTGTCTTTGTATTTGGTTTTTGTGGTCAGGTTTTGGTAGCAGCTGGGCTACAGGGGTGAGTTCTCTGAGAAGCTGCTGGAAGAATCTCCCATGCCCAACAGAGCCAATGCCAGCCAGCTCCAAGACAGACCCACTGCTGGCCAACGATGAGCCCATCAGCAGCAGTGGTAGCACCTCTGGGATAGCACAGTTAAGAAGGGGGAAAAAAGTCCACGTTATTTGTGCAGATGTAATTGCGGCCAGAGAAGTGCAGGGTGAGAACTTGTGAGAGGAACAGCTCTGCAGACACCAAGGTCAGAGAAGGAGGGAGAGGACGTGCTCCAGGCACTGGAGCTGAGATTCCCCTGCAGCCCGTGGTGAGGCAGTTGTGCCCCTGCAGCCCATGGAAGACCATGTGGGATCAAAGACCCAGCTGCAGTCCATGGAGGAATTCCCACTGGAGTGAGTGAACGCTTGAGAGAAAGCTGTGACCTTGTGGGAAGCCCACTCTGGAACAGGCTCCTGGCGGTACCTGTGACCCCATGGAGAGAGGAGCCCATGGTGGAGCAGGTTTGCTGGCAGGACTTGTGACCTCATGGGGACCTGTCCTGGAGCAGTTTGTGACAAACTGTAGCTCACAGGAAGGACTCGTACTCATGGGGAGCACTGTCTCCCATGGGAAGGACACCATAATGGAGCAAGAGGAGAACCCCTCTCCCTAAGAAGGAAATAGTGGCAGGAATAACATGATGATCTAACCTTAATCTCCTATTCCCTGTCTCCCTGAGCTGCTTAGTGGCAGGAAGTAGAGGATCAGGAATAAAGTTAGGCCTACGAAGGAGGGAGGGATGGGGGGAAGGTGTTTTTGGGAGGGGTCAGAGGAAGATGTTTTTAAAATTTATTTTACTTCTCAATTACCCTGTTCTGATTACAGTTGGTAATAAATTTAACTGATTTCCATAAGCCAGCTCTGTTTTGACTGTGACCTACCTGGTGAGTGATCTCTCCCTTGTCTCAGCTTATGAACCTTTCATTAGATTTTCTATCCCCTGTCCAGCTGAGGAGGGGAGTGATAGAGTGGCTTTGGTGGGCACCTGGCATTCAGCTAGAGTCAACAGTCTTCTCACTCTTTGCAGAATTGTGAAGTCCTATTAATTTTTTTCTTATATATATATATATATATATATAAATTAAATAACTAGATTTCTTTTGTTAGCATCTACACTGCTGCCTGTCTTCTGCTAACCAAAGTACTTTTTTATCCTCTTGTATTAATCTATATCCTGAGAAACCTGTAAGAAGCATGTGTGTAGCTGAGAGAAAGAGACTGCTGAATGTTAAATGCTTAATGGCAAAATAATTTTACATCTTCTTTTAAGCTCATTTCTGCTTGTATCTTTTTCTACCATAAACAGCAATTTCTACATTTAAATGGAAGAAAAAAATTGGAAGACAGGCATAAGGAAGGGACAAAATGAGGTTTCTTAACAAACTAGGAACTTAAGTATGTATGTAAGAATAAGCTTAAAGCTGTGGTAAATAATGTGCTGGCTCTTTCTCTTCATGAGAGGGTAGATGTCTTTCCAAACTAGTCAATTGTTCTCTGTAAGACACAGAAAACTTAATCTCTCTTACTTTGTAATATGGTTTTCCTGAGTCACTAAAGCATCTGATGGAAAAAATAATCAATCCATATTCTTCTATCCTGAGGTTATGTGTTTCTGCTGAACACAGATTTGGTTATGTTACCATACAAAACCTAGTCTCTGATGGCCGAAAGCAACTCCTAATTTATCAGAAAAACTGCACATATTCCCATAAAAGAGGACATTGGGGAAAAGATCTGTAAATTTTTTTTAGCTGCCCTTGTTTCTGGTTTACAAATTTCCTAGTTTAAGCAGAGAATTGTCCTGGTTTAAATACAATCTATTTACTATAAGGAATAATCCATGGATTTGGAAGTAGGCAACTTCAAGAAAGACCAGATACCAACTATAGAATTTCTGCATCAATTTGCTTACTTTTCATTCTCCCAAGGTGTATGGCTTTGGATGTATGAATCCTTTGATAGAAACAGGAGAAGTTATCTACATTTCTTATTTTGGACTGTAGGCTATGTTCTGGTTAGAAGCCACATTATAATTTCATAATTGATATTTTATTTACTTAAGGAAGAAGTTTCCAATTGTTTACATGTTATGCTTACTTATGCTTACTAAGAACATCTTAAAAAGAGACACCACTTCCTCCCTACCCAAGAAACTGTGCTGCAATCATCAAATTGTTGTTACCTTTCCTAGGCACCTTAAAAGAAATTTCTCATTTGGAAATAGTGGATTTTTTTCAAATCCTCTTAACTTCATCAGGTTCCCTGATCCTTTGAATTGATTTTATCTAGTTGCCTTTTGACCTTTCACAAGAAATTTATTCTGGTTTGACACAAAGGTGAAGGATAAGTAGCAATTGTAACTCTCAATTACCCAACACTGACTTCATCTGTTCACCAAAGTTCTTTGCAATTTTTCAACATTCCTATGGGATCTTTTCAGTATTTGCAGGAATTCAGGTTGATCATTTGATGGTGGACAAAGTCTTTTTTTTACATCAGTAACTTGGTAGATATTAGATTTGACATCTGCTGTTATCAGGCTTGTTTTTAAAAAGCCTCTATAAAATGAAGGAAGAGAGCTTCAGGCTGGGGTGAGAGGAGTAGAGCTGGAGCTCCTGTGAGTTTTTCACTGTGGCTCCGTATGAATTCTTCATCAGTACTGGTGCTCTTCTCTGTGCTTATACCTGCTAAAGGCTGCTCAGGGGCTGGAAATTCATCTTTGATAGAACAAATACATAATTCCAGGGTGGGAGAAGTAGAAAATGGGCTTTACTCAAAATCTCTGTATGCATACTGGGGAAAAGGAAAATAAGTAATGGCACAGAAAACAATAGGTATCTTCTTGTTTTTGTGGATCTCCTTTGACTGCTTGACAGTTTTTTCCCTATAGTCTATGCTTTGCTTTAGGCTTAAGAAGAAATTGTTTTAATTTAAGAAGCAGCTTGTCTGACTATGCTATTCTTTTTACTTCCTCAGATACTATTAGTTTAGTGAATTACTATATGAACTCAATGCCCAGCTAAAAAGGAATTCAATAACTATATTTATGCCAAAATAATTTATTGCAGCATCAGATAAAAACAATCCAATTAAAAAGTAAAAAGGAGTTATCTGGTACCTCATGAGTCAAAACAGACAAACACGGGTTTGTAGGTAAAAAGATGCCAAAAATGTAAAAATACCAGTGGTCTAGGCCATAAAATTACACTCCTCAGAAACTAAAGCAGCCTCTTCTTCACAGGTATTCTGTAGGCATTCAGGTCTGGTCTGTGTTTAAAAAAAAAAAAAAAAAAAACAACCCCAAAAAACCCCGGTGTATTGCTTTTCTGCTTAAGCTCTGCCTTGGGTTCTGTTACCTTATTTCTTTTCAATGGGTGTCCTAGGATCAGTGTATATGTTACCAAGAAATAAGAGTGCACAGGGTCCCTCATGTGTTCCTTGTACACTCACAGCCATCACTGACAGTGGCTTTGAAGCCTAGCAATGACTGCCCTGGGTCTGTTCTTTTAAATTTATTTTTCTTTATTCTTCCACTGGGTGCTGCAGGCCAAAATTATTCATATGCTATTTACTGCATTTGTATTCAAATAGTTCTGTAAGACCTTTCCATCTGCCAATGCTCGTGGTAGCAGTGAGAGCTATCCCTAATACTTGGCAGACCTGCCAAGAGGGAGAAACTAAGTACATATGAGCTATCAGTGACCTCAGCATGATTTCAGAGCCCCCAATTTCTGAAAGCGAGCTGTAGTGCCAAGAACGCTCCTAATGTAGGTATCTATGTAGAAAACATTGGAGTCACACTGCAAAGCTGCCACCACGGCAATCTGACAGCTGACCGTACGGCCAATGCTGCAGTTCAGCTGAGAAGAATGGCTCATTTCTGCACAAGCACAGGTCTTTTGAACTGAAGATTTTCAACCCCATGGCCAGGGTTAGCCCCTCGCACAGCTCTGTGACAGTCTATTTCCTCATTGAAATTCTGGAGTTGCGGTTGATCACACATTCAAGATGATAAGAGCCTACCCTGCGGAGTGGAACTGCTTCACTCGGAAGTCTTTTTGTTAGCTCCTGTCAGAGAGCTAGCATTAACATGTCCTAAGATCCTTGTCAAGGCAAATGCAAGCTTTTTCTGAAGAATAATTTGTTGGTGGAGGTGAATGAAAGCCTAGAAGACAACTCACTAAAACATGATTAAGGAGATGAACTTACAGGTAAAAGCAATTTTTTAATTTAATCTTTAGGTAGTGAGACATTTTTAAGTGCCTGAACTCAAACCCAAGACAGTAGTTAAACTACAGTGGATATTGCCAAAACACTGATTCTTTAAATTGCTGATAAAGATGTGTCAAACATCTGTTAAGAACAAAATAAACTTTAAGCCTGTGAGGACTAGGAGAGAAGTAAAAGATGCACTGGTTCTCTCACAAAAAAGGTAACCTGGCTAAAGAGGATGGATCTTTAAAACAACTGATATTTGTACTTACAAATACCAAGTTTTATGGTGTTTAAAGGTTTTAGGTATTTTATACGTACATTTCCATCTGATACATTTTTGTGTCCTGGGCCTGGAAACCATCATTCTGTAGGTGAATACCTTGATTTTGATCTGATGCAGATGCAGGTATTAAAGCAAGAGTGAGAGAAGTTTGTATTTCTGACTGCTTATTTTGTAAACTGAAGTAACTACTTTTTTGCATAAATGACACAGGAGGGCTGGCCTGATTTTGAAAACCTAAACAAGTTCTCTCAGAGCCCTGCTTTTCTACCACAAGGAAAATGCCCTCAGGGCATTGGAAAATTTAACAATGAACTTTAGTGATATCTAATACTACAATAAAGTAGAAGCACATCAGATTAGTTTGAGCAATATCACATGATCCAACTCATTATAAAATGTATTAATTTGGTTAGACTTGTAAGAAGTAACAAAAAAAGACTCCCAGAATTAATAAACTTACTAAATGAACTTACAATGTATGACAAATTAAGAAGATTACTGCAGGGTCTCACGAGTCTATACAAAGCTAAATAAAAATTAATGATAAACAAAAATGTGCTCCCTTTGTGGTTTCTTTCCATCCAGCTGCATCCTACTATGAAAGGGCTATCAGACAAAACACTAATTAGCAGTCAGTTCAAGACAGTTTCAGAAAGTAATCCCTTGGCTTCCAGTATCTTTTGATACTGTCACAATTTCAGGAATTGCACAGTCCCATTGCTGCTTAGGAGCAGGAGCAAGTCAGGAGGTGTTGCAGCATTGCTCTGCAATATGTGAAGGATAAAGCAGCGGAGAATGGCATCCACAAGGACTGAGTGAGACATTGGCAAGGCTATATCTTATCCTTTGTCTCTTTACAGTCTTCAGCAACCGGTTCCCATGCTGCAGGGAAACTCTAAAGCCTTAAAAACCTTTTCCTTGAAAAGCATTTCTTTCCATGGAATGTGAGTGGTGGTGGCAGCAGTTACAGCTACGTAGCCTCTATGATGTGGAGTATACGGTCCACCATCTTCTCCATGTATTTACTGATTTTTAGGGAAATCATCCAAACACCAGCCTAGACTTACAAAAACTTCCTACCTTAGTCTCTTCATTGTCTTCTACAATAAGGTTTCTTAGAATCCCTTCTGTTGAATCTCTTTCATTGTTTGCAGCTGTTAAATATCTACCAAAGACCAGGAGTGTGTGACCTGTAGCCGCATGATTAGGGCACTTTCTAGAGAAGACAATGCACTTCCAGCTCTCACATGAGCAAATGCTTAACACCAAATACAGACACTATCATTAAAGGAGGGATAACTCAGGTCTCTTCTTTCAAGTGAGTGCCCTAAACTGCCAGAGTAGAGCCAAATTTTCCTTTGACCCAGGAAATACTGAAGATTCTTCAGGAATTTTTAACAAGGCTATTCTTCATATGAGTTTACAATCTAATGACTATGCAAGGTCAAGATGTATTTTTTTCAAATGTACTGGTTTAGTGTGTTAGCCACTCAGCTACTGAAAAAATGTCATCACTATCACGTCTTCCAATTGTCTTTTAAAAAGGTTTGATCTCTGTGATCAATTTCAGGTGCCAAGTACCAGGAAAATATCTGTAAAATGAGCACTTCTGTTTATTTCAGACCTGTAAGAGCACTTCAGAAAGGGACAGGATTTAAAGTATAACCTACAGCCTTTAATATTGGCTACTTTTCCAATCATCATATTAGATTACTTGATTCTACTAATGAAATCCTTACTCATGGATTGCACAAAAAGTCTTGATATACTGATGAGACCCAAAGACTCTGCTGTCAAAATACACATTAGATATAAGATTTTGTAAAAGTAGATTGTGTTTTAAAATTCTGGGATTTGTTTTGACATAAACTATATCTCTCAAAGCCAGCAACCTGACTTAAAGCTAATAGGTGCTACATTCCTTAGTCGAGAGTTAAGCACCTCTAGAAAAGTCTTCATCACGTTTATCTATTTATCTGCATTGACTGCAAAGTGGGCTTCAGTTTATTGTAACAGATTTAGGCAACAATTTTTTATATACTACCATAAGCCAGATGGATCCCAGCCTCTGTGTCTAACTCAGTAAAACTGTGTCAGATCATTTGTGATTCATATTCAAAGGAAGAACATTTCAGGCCACTGTAAGCTACAATTCCGGTAACTTTAGAAAGAACTGAGGTTGACCATTGGTGAATCAGCCTAAAGCCACTTTGAAAACATATTTATCCTGAATATATCTTAACCTGGAAACTTCGCACACCTTCCTCCACAAATCTCACAGAGGTTTCAACCTATGAAACTGAAAAAAACCCCTGAATGCTAGTAGATCTAGTAGCTCAGGGAAGGACTATTTTGTGGTCCTTTTCTTAAAATTCACAGCTCTTTTATCATTCTCTTTTACTATTTCTTTAGAGTTTGAGAGAGATCACTTAAGACATTCCAGTGATATTGATCCTATATCCACTTTAAGTCTTTTATACCTGGAATCTTGCCAAGCAAAATAGTGTATTTGAGTGATCTCAATGCCCATATCAAGCCTTTTATTGTATAAGTAGACACTTAAAAAAGAATTTTTAGTTTACTTTCTTTTCCTTGGCCTTTCATAATGTTGTTCTAAAGTTATATTCTGAAGCCAGACTAATCCTTAAAAACAGTGTTACACAAATACAGTAAACAACAGCTCATATTGGTTCTGGGTGCTATGGTTCACTTGAGAAGAAAAAAAAATTAGAGCTTTTACCCTACTTGGCAATCTCAAGTGTCAACTCACTAATTTACTTTGCCCACTGGGTGTCCACTTTCTATCCCAGACAGCAGATCATTGCTGGTCTGGGAAGGTTAGGGAGCAAATTTTGCCAGTTTGTGTTGGTCTGCTGCTTGCACTTTCTCACTTCCTTTTTTTCCCCCTCTCTACCCCTTCTTTGTGGGAATCCTTAGTTTTCAACAACAGTTTTTCTTTCTGGAATAGCAAGTCCCCAGTTTTTCTAGTCTGAATAACCTATACGCAGAAGAAAAGTTCATGATCAGGCTCCTGACTGGTGGTTCTGTGCAATGTTTCTTTATTAACTGGATAATTTAGGATGTGCAACTTTTGCCTTGTCCAGATATTATCAAAATGTACAGGTAGCCTGTACCATTTGCAGCCTCCAGGGAATGGACTTCTAACAGCTAAAACAAATAACAAAATAAAATGTATATAACAATTTTTAAAAATCTAATAGACATCGTAGATAATGCATACAAAAATTCTTAAGTTAGTGCATTTTTAAGGTAATTTATTTTCAAATGTTTTGAGAAATAACAGAAAGATTTCTCATTGCTCTTCTATGTGATTTTACAATACTTTGCTTATATAATATCACAAAATCTCGGTGCAAATAATAGTTCTATTCTAAAGGGTATAGAAAGAAATTAAAATTGTTTAGTCTTCCAGTACCGAGACGGCCTAGTATTACACAATGAATACTTAGATCTCATTTTAGCATATGCATAGTGATCTTTTGTTTTGGATAACTTAGAAACACTTTCCATTATGAAATATTATAGGACCTATTTTTTGGGGTAGCTTGTTTATCTACACTGTTTGTTGAAAGTCTGACAGGGAAAAAATTCTGGTGCCAGGAAAATAATGGTTGATGCCAGAAAATTATCTTCAGATTTGACTGTGCAATAAACTATGGAGAATTGCTGTTTTCCTGTTGGGGTTTCCATTATTGCTTTTTGACTGGCAGCACACCAAAGGCACAGACAATCTAAGCATTGAACCCTGCTCCTTCTGCAGCCACATTAACATCCTCTGCAGTGAGAAGTACCGGGGGTGTAAACTCAACCCTTTATTTTCCAGGGCAAAGATGGTGTGGTGCTTTAACACCATCCAGAAATTGAACACCAAATAAGTCACTTCCCATCTCCAGCAAGAGGGACAAGAACAGAGACTATGGGTTGAGATAACAATTTACTGAAAACAAACAGCAGTGGAATAAGAAACGAACAGTAGCAGCAGCAATATTAATGACAAAAATATACAAAAAAGAGGAGGTGCTTTACACACACAAGGTAAGGTGTTCACCATGTCAACTTAGTTCTTCATGGCCCCTGGGACAAAGACAAGATGGCAGCCATTCCCACCTGGCTCCACATGTTCTCCAGCTGGTTTCCCCAGACAAAGACAAGATGGCAGGTGCTCCCCACAGCTGATTGTCCTGTCCCTGAACCTGAGCCAACGAAAAACAATGACAGACAAATCCCTCAAAAGCTGGATCGTCTGCACTGCACCACCCACTTTTTTCCTGACGACTACACTCCACTGGTTCAATTCCATGCTGCGCTGCCACTTCAGACAGCTCCACCCCACTCCACCCATCTCTGCTCAGCTTCTTTCAGCTCAGGTCAGAGCTGAACTTGGCTGGGCTCAGGTTCTCCTCTGCTGCTCTGTTCCTTGCAGTTACTTCCCACACCAGCACTGCTTTTCAGCACCACGTCTTGGAGCTGCGCTTGCTACTTTTTCAGAACCACACCTCCAAGACACATCCTGCAGGAATAACAAGGGGATAAGAAGCAACAGAGGACAAGGTCCACAGACCTGATCCTGGTAAGCTCCCTGATGGAGAGAGTGAGACAAAATGCTGCACTTCTGGGAGTACATTCCTTTTCCTTCCCCCTGAAACCACACACCAAGCAATGATGTCAGTGGTATGGAATAGCAACCTGGTCATGCCAAAATAGTGCTAAACTCCATCCCCTCTCTGCAACCAAGAAAAGTAGTTATCAGATAAAGAGATCTGGGTGATCACAAAGATCTGGGAGGATTATCTAGAATATCCTCTTGTAGCCTCTTCTGTCCTGAAGAATAGTAGAGACATGAAGCAAACTTAGACAAAAAAATGTAATAGACAGGAAAGCATTACAGCTCACTCCATTGGACTACTGACATGAATGAACAGGGATCTTTCATGACTTGGTTTTCATAAAGCATTTTATATTCCACTACTTTTCCAAAACCCTTTTCTAGTGGCTGACTTATATCAGATGCCAATCTTTCCCCACTACTTGTTAGCACAACTAATCCTATACCTTTAGTCACAGAGATCAAGGTCAGTGGCAAGTGTCAAATCTGAACTGATGTTGCTTGTGAAAGAGATGAGGGTTAGTTGCACAAGACAAAATCTGACATGGTTACTATTTCTTACTTTTCTGAATTATCATGGGCTGCTGAGATCGAGCATAGACATTTATTAATTCAAAAATCTGTAAAATATCTATAGATAAAGCACATTTGCTCCTACAAAGATACAGGGATGTTTCTTAAATTTTTTGTAACACCATTAATTTTCTCTATACCATTTCATTGAAGTAGCTACAATAAGGGCAAACGCAGTAGAGTGATTAGCAGTATCAGGCTCGGCAGGAAATTAAATATCCAGTGGGGAATGGACAGTGACCTCTGCTTTACTGCTATTGATCTAGTCCCATTGAGATCAACATATTTGAGCTTACAAATATCCGAACAGTTTACATTTATTACAGTTGTTCCAAATACGTTGTGACATGAAACAATTTCTGCATTTTATCTTGTCCCACTTCTAATTTTTACTTGCAAGATACGGAGGTCTGCTTCATGCTGACCTTTTGCAAATTGAAGACTGCCTATGGAGCAACTAGAAAAATTAGTAGAGTTAGTACCGTAGGATTTCTCTGATTAGTATTTTGGAATGCATCTATTATAGAGATCAAAGTTATTTCCACTATTTATCTTTCCTCTCTTTTATAAGAACAAACTATACAAAATGGTTACTGCAAATATCAATAATTTTCTTTTCTGAAAGTGTTGCAAACATGCAACAAGCAGTTTTTGTGAACCTGTTTTCATAGACTGTTTTGAAGAATCATTGGAACATTTAAAGAGATATTCTGATTTCCAAGATGAAAAGTTTTAATATTTATAGTCATCTTTTCTTTTGCAGAGTCCAATAATTTAGGTTGTCCACAGCATGAATTTCAGAAAATCAGATGGTTTTGGTTTAGGTTATCTAATGACAGGGAATCCACAAATTATGTTAATAGTGTAAATTACTAAATTTAATTTTACTTTTAGTGGGCTGGCATCAACATTATGCCTTTTGTCTCTAAGTTATATTATTTATCCATGTAATGTATGCAAAAAAATGGGGGAGAACAGTGGGCACAAATCCTCCTAACTCAAGCTGATCAGTTGATACCAACTGATAGGCAAATCTGAAACCTTTCTAAAAGGGTTCATCTAAAGCTGCATTGAGAAGATGGTATTATGCTGAGCTGCACTGTTTGACTAAAGCCACTTCTTCAGAAAGAGATTTAAATTTAATTTTTAAATTAAAAAAATAGAAAAAATAGGGCATGATTGATTAAATTAGAAGATAACAAAAAAGAAGGAATTTTCCATTTTCACTGGAATAACAAAAAGTGATGAACTATATGTGTTATGGTTGCCTTCTATATTTAATATGACTTATATATCTCATCTTCTATTCTGAAATATTTGAATTGTAGAGTAATTTAATACTCTCCGACATGCAAATGAATGCATAGGGCTTTGTTAGAATGAAAGAGCTGACTAGGCTCTGGGTGTGACAGGAAGAACAGAGTGTCTAAAAATGATCATGTTAAAACTGCCCTAGGGGAAAGTAGCTTGAACTCATTTTAAGCATCAGGGAAGATTGGGATAAAAAGACCAAATCCCCTTCAGTGTCAAGACAGTGCATGCTCTGTCACATTGTAATTTCAAATGTGAATTTTGGAATGCCAAGTAGTTGGAGTAATTCAGTTTCTTGTCTCCAGTATGTGTGTACTGAGACAGAGACAAATAAGGGATATTAACTGCTGAACAGTTAGACGTATCATTAGCATGCCTTGGAAATACTTGTGATATCATACAAATAGCCTATATGATGATGCTGAACCACTGAAAACTGTACCTGAGAAAGAGAAACACATCTCTAACTGCATTACACCCTGTAAGTGTGAGTTTTTAAATTAATATTTAGTATAGGGAACACAAAGGTTTTAAAAGCATATGTGGCAAGGCAGAAAATGTATACTTGCATACTTAAAAAGGCAGTTTTGATTTTGCTGATAACACATGCAAAGATGTCTTTGCTGACATTTGTGTATATTTGGCATGCAGAACTGCAACTCCACTAACACTTGTGTATACATAAAAGAAGCCTCATACAGGTCTGAATGCTATATATTGCCAGACATTTATAAAAATATGTTTTGGCTTGACTTTCATTGTTAAGTTTGATAATAGTATTGCAACGTGCTACCCATGATTGATTCCATGAATCAATGGGATTTTAGTTATGAACCTCTTTCTTCTCAGTTTTCTGTTGAGTCATTGTTTCGATGAAAACCTCAGCCAAAAAATTCAAGCACTTTCACCTAAAAGCCAAATTGCCAAGAACTCCTTACAAAGCTCTTACTGGCTGTAATGATCAATGCATGCTGAAGATACTGAAAACCTCGGAGGACTGTAGGCTGGGAAGAACAGACCATACAGTTCTATTGTACTATGTGTTATGCACTTTTATCTTTAAAAATATCTCATTATAACCTCAGCTTGAAGCGTAACTTCTAACACAATACTATTCTTACCTGTACAGTTGTGGCTTATACTGAATGTATTGGATTCTTATTAGTCTTCACTTAATTTTTATATAACAAAGATATTTTTCTTTAATAATCCTTCAGAATTAGAAATCAATAATTATGCTGCAGGAGATGCACAGTTCACTGTGCACATAAATGCAGTGTGTATGCATATATATACAAATGTGTGTATATATATATGTATATGTATACACATATATATATAACATATACATATTCACCCTCAACAATTTTGCTGACCACAAGCTGTGTGGTGTGATCATAATGTTGGTCTTGCAGTGGGTTCGGGGCAATCCCAAGCTCAAGTAGATGCTGGGAGGAGAATGGGCTGAGAGCAGCCCTGCCGAGAAGGATTTGGGGGTGTTTGTGGACAAAAATCTCAACATGACTTGGCAATGTGCTCTTGCAGACCAGTAAGTCAGCTGTGTCCTGGACTGCATCACAAGAAGTGTGACCAGTAGGTTGAGGGAGGGGATTCTGCCCCTCTACTCTGCACTGGTCAAACCCCACCTGGAGTGCTGCATCCAGCTCTGGGGCCGAACGCAAGACAGACACAGTTCTGTTGGACTGAGTCCAGAGGGGACCACTGAGTTGATCACAGAGTCGGCACCTCTCTTATGAAGACAATTTGAGACAGTTTGGGCTGTTTAGCCTAGAGAAGAAAAGACTCTGGGGAGATCTTACAGCAGATCCCTTGATGTGGGCAGGATGAGGGGAGACCTTGGGGCAGGAGTGCTGTCCATGATGGTCAGAGCTGGTGGTGTCCTTGTGGATCCAGAATACTGCTACAGAAGAAGCAGCAATTCAGAGCTATAGGATTTATTCCTGAAAATTCTTATGTCGTCTTTTCCGGCATTGCACATGCTTCACCAATAACTGCTGAGATGTCGGACTGCAATTTCCAGAAATGAAATACATATTGATCTGAAAAAGCAGTGAAAATGCTATCATTTGTTTGACTTGGCAGAGACTGATCGGCATAAATGTCCTGAGTCACTGCTTACCTATGCTGAATATCACCTCTGTCTGCTTAAAAAGCTTGTTAACATCATAACTATTTTATGAAAAGGTAAATTGCATTTGGATATCTATAAGTTACTAGAACCCTGTGCTGCATGGTGATTGTTCATCCTGTTAGACTGTGGGAAGGGTTTGGGGCAGAGCAGTGGCCTCTCCCAGCAGGACAGGGCTCAGCTGGGTGCAGGAATTGGGTCTGTCCTTGTTGCTAGTTAGCATGAGGTCAGTGTCCAAGTGCACACGGTGATCATCAGCCAGCTGCTGGCAGCTCCAAAGAACGGCCTTGGCTGCTTCAATTTACTAGAAGTGATGTAGCTATACAGTATATTTACCTCCTTTACACTAAACTGCCATCTCTTATTCCTTTCATACAAATGCAAACCACCAGACATTTACCATTTTCAAGTGTTAATGAAATTAAAATTGAGCAACTTTAAGAGTTCTTGTTATGTTCAAATAGCATTATGTTTTATGCTTTCTCTTCCTATTTGAGTACAAGAGGTAAGCTCTGTCTTTGAAACTGCTGTGTAGTTGTTAAAGGGCTCCTAAAAGTGTTCAGGAATGTGACTCTTCCTTGCTATAAAACAAGAATGGAAGGATATTGTTAATCAGCATGAATTTCCATTTCATTTGCAAAAATATGTACTGGCTGCACACACCAGATCCCTGAGTCTGAACTTTAAAGACTTAATAGTGGCTGATCCTGTGAGCCATAGTGAGCTGTTAATATTAGAATTTGTCCATTTATTTTGGTTTGAATATGCATTTGCACTGACCACGACAGAAAACAATGCAGATCTATTGAACTATCAAAAATATATTTTTAAATTTATGAAGTTAAAATAAATGCTTAAACATACAGCCTGATTCTTTTGCTTTCTAAGTGCCTTAAACCTGTGCTTTAGAGACCAATTGTTTTTATTAGTTAAGCTATAATGTAAAAAATCTCAATTAATCAGTTGGGTTAAATTAGGAATGACATATGTAATAGTGTTAGAAGTTTCACCATGCACACTGCTTTCAAATGAGGTACTGTGAATACTAATCACAAATGTGTAGAAAACGGAATAATCACATTAAAGAATCAGAATATCATAACTTGGTATTTTCTTATTTAAATGCATAGTGAACCACAGACACAGTAAAACACATTGCAGTTGCTTGATAAATAATTTTACCTTCCTTAGCAATTATTATGCACAGGAATACAGGAATGAACACAAATCAATAGTTCTGTTGTATCCTTTGAATAACCAAGATGGATGAGAACATGGTGACAGTCTGTCTAGGCAACAAAAGACATATGTCTTCAGTGAGTAACAGGATACATATCACAATGTTTTCCACTGTGGGTTTAATCAAGTACATTTCTTTATTGAGTTTGGTAATGTTATACATGCTTTTGACAAACTATTTCAACATGCTCTTAGTTTTTCTATCACTATTATTTCATTCAAAACATTGTTGGTATTTATTTAGTTATTATCTTAAATTGTTGACTCATTTACTTCTACATGTGTCCTTGTCTTCTGACAACATTTCTTGCCCATGAATACCACAACTGAATTGTTTCATAGCACATATTCAAAACAGGAAAATATAAATATCTCCAAGAATTTTTAGTTTTAAACAGTAGACATTTTTAGTTTTAATCTTGCAATAATAAAATCAAGTAGTATTCAGCCTTCTAATGTGCTGACCTGTGCTAGTAATTCTGAAGTTTTGAGAGTATAGACACCTATCAGTTCCAATGCTTTCTGCCCTTTTTGGAGCCTCAAGTGTGAGAGTCAGCCAAGCATCTTACCTGTTTAGGAATAATCAGTTGCACATATAAAAGCTGAGGAAACAATTTTTTTTTTTTCTTCAGGGCAGTTTTGGAAAATGTATCATACTGCAAGCTGAAGCTGATTTCTTGCTTTTCCTGAAGGGGAATCAAGAGGTAAATAGGAAGGTGGGTAGTGAGTTTGCTGCCAAAAATGCCTTTGCTGTAGTCCATTAAAGTTGGGTTGCTCAGTTTAGGCCTTGTGTGGCCCATGGTGTGCTGCACTTTGAGAAAGACATAAATTAATTGAAGAATCCAGAGAGCACTGTGATTTATAAAACACGCTTTCTGGGAAAAACAAAGGCAGTGGAATTCTTAAGATCCAGGAAAGAAGACTAGGGGAGGGTGTAACTTCTCAATCATGTTTGTAGAGAGCAGTAACAGAACTAATGGATTTAGAGTATTCTTTACAAAGATTTCAATTTCAAATTGGAAAAAGAAACTGTATTTGTTGCAAGTGTCCAGGTTTTCCTAGGAGAGGGTTGCAGTGGGGCTCTGTGAGGAGAAGCCAGACCTGGGCAAGACACGGTTGGTTCCAGCTGCCACAGGGCGTGGCTGAGCCCATGGATGAGGTGGTGGCAACTCAGGGAAAAGCATTTCAGACAGAGCAAAACAACTGAGAGGTGGGGGAATAACAAAGTCAGAGGAGATGGTGCTCTGGGCACCAGAGCACAGATTCTCCTGCAGCCTAGGAAAGAGCACACACTGGAGCAGGTGGGTATCTCCTGAAGGGGCTTGGGGAAATCCCATGACTGAGCAGGGCAAAAGTGGAACAAGGAAGTGGTAAGAAAGAAACCACAATGTACTGACCATAATCCCCATCCCCTATGCTGCTTGACGGGGTGGAGTTTGTATAGGAGTCTGACGTGAAAGAGTGAAGTAGAGCCTTGGAAAAGGGTGGAAAGGGAGGAAAGGTGTTGTTATAATTTTTCTCATTTTTTTTCTCTTTACCTAAATCTATTTTAACTGGCAGTAAAATAAACTACTTTTGCCAAAGGCAAGTCTGTGTTGTCCCCAAGAGTCATTGGTAAGTGATTCCCCATCTTACCTCAACCCATGAACTTTCTCATCCAATTTTCACCCTTCTCCCTGCTGAGTCAGTGAGCACTTTTCTGTTATGCAAGGCTAGACCACCACAAGAACAGGTGAAAAAACTTTCTATAATGCAGGAGTGAAAATGGTAAAAGGGAATGCCCAGAGAGGGTTTGGCAAGGGCTCATATAAGATCTTTGAAAGAAGGTTAGACCAACATCTACCAGAATAAGTTAGGTAATGTTAATCCACTCTCATACCCAGCTAAACAATGTCTCAGAATTCTGTATGTTACTTTGCTATGATCTGGTACTAATGAAATATTCAGAAAATATATTTAAATTTCCTTTCAGATTTTTTTTTTTTTTTTTTTTTTTTTTTTTTTTTTTTTTTGAGTAAGGAAAGGATTTTTTTTATCTTATGGAGCTTACTGAAGATCACCTTAGAAAAGACAGCTAATCTAAAAAGCAGCAGTTCCATAAAATGTGAAGAAGGTTCAATTGAAAACAGTCACATTGAACTGCAGTGTAGAAGTGTATGGAAACACTATCCTTTTACCTTCATAATCTGATTTCTTTAAATACCATGAGGCTGCACACCAAATAAACAAAAACCTTAAATCTGTTTCAGCAGATGTCCTGCTACCTTGTATTTTTACCCTTCCTACGTAATTTAGAAAAGTTAAACTGAAAAATGGAAGGATACTGGAATAGTGATAGGAATATAGAATCCACCTGGAGAAAAAGTACAATAAAAAGCCTGGCTTGTTCAATTTGACATGACAACTGAAAGAGCCTACTAAGCTGATCACTGTTAATAAATAACATATGTAGTTAAATATAAGGACAAAAAAAGAGTCATTAAAAGTAAAATATAGCTTTAGCCTAGGAAATAGACAACAGTAACTCTCGAGTATTAATGATACATCCATTTGTGCTGAAGATGAGAAGAAAAGTTTTAACCATTAGAAGAGTGACTGTCCAAATACTTCATTGTGGCCTGCAATAGATCGTGTGGCCTGTGCCTGTAAAACTTAAATTGATTTACTTTGCTTAGATATTTAGAATAATTCACAATCCCAATGTCAGTAGATACATTGTGATAGCAGATCTGTCTCTGCAATACTAATCAGAAATATTGAAAAACAATTTTTTTTTAAACATGCAAAATTAGAAATTTGATATGCACAGTGCATAGAAGCAGAGAAAGTTCTGTTTCATAGATTCTGAAGTAAGACACTGTGTCTGTTTTGTTGTCTACTGAGATGTTATGATCCATTACAAAAGAGAAACTTTGCCCATTAAGAAGATGAAATATACCTACTGCATTTCTTCCAATTATTACTTAGATATAAATATTTATAAAGCTGGACATTTTTCCTGCACGAATGAGATGTAAATCATCCAATCATAACTTAGCTGGATAACAGATATTTAGATATAGGCTTTTTTTTTTTTTTTTAAAGTAACTGGAATTTTTCACAAACTTTTAGTAATCATTCCTTATTTTGTGTTTTGTTAGCTGTTCATGGTGAATAGCACAGATGTAAAGTACAACAGCAGATAAAAATAATGTAATAACTTTGGGTGAAATAAATCTCAGACAGAATCTTTTTTTTTCAATTGGAAAAATAACAAATCCATGTGACCCCCCCCAGGCAGATTTCAGAAGAACTTTACTGTCTTTCATGTACACAGAATTATAAGTTTTTTGATAATGGACTGATTCCAGAAGAAAAGTCAGTTCATCAATTAGGCACAGCACAATTGAAATTTGTTCAATTTGAGTCATACAAACTTATTTGCATAGTTTAATCGAGGGATAATCTTTCCTAATTAGTAGCTTTTCAAAGATGGTTACTGAAATGAAGCTGTTCTTCTAAATTGTCATTCCACCCATGTAGTCAGTCTTTAAAAAGTCATATACAAGCCACTTCCTAGATTTAGAAGGAAAAAAATTCCATTAATTCAGAATAATTATGCAGGTCTTATTTCTGATGTAGAAGAGCCAGTTACAAATAGTAGAAATGATTGTGAAAGTATTCTCCAATCACACTTCTTCTCTGTCCTTTGGAAAAACTTAATTTTACAAACTGTGATCCTTGTTGAAGTGTGTATCACAGAGTAGAGCTAAAGAAATGGTAATAATGCAAAACTACCAGGTGTAGTGTGTTGATGCTGGCTAGATGCCAGGCACCTACTAAAGCTGGTCCATCACTCTCCTCCGCAGCTGGATAGGGGAGAGAAAATATAACAAAGGGTTCATGAGTTGAGATGAGAACAGAGAGAGATCACTCACCATCATGGGCAAAACTGATTTGAATTAGAGATATTAACTGAATTTATTGATAACAAAATCAGAGCAGGATAATGAGAAGTAAAATAAAACCTTAAAAACACCTTTCCCCCCACCCCTCCCTCTTTCCCAGCTCTACCTCTTCCCCCCAGCAGTGCAGGGAATTAGGGAATGGGGGATTATGACCAGTTCATCACAAGTTGCTTCTGCCGCTGCTCAGGGAGAGGAGTGCTTCATTCCCCTGCTCCAGTGTAGAGTCCCTCCTACAGGAGACAGTTCTCCATGAACTTCTCCAATGTGAGTCCCTCCCACAGGCAACAGTCCTCCCCAAACAGCTGCAATGTGGGTCACTCTTCCATGGGGTGCAATCCTTCAAGGACAGGCTGCTCCAGTGTGGGCATCTCTCTCCATGGGTCTTCCACAGGTTCACAGCCTCGTCTCAGGCATCTACCTGCTCCAGCATGGAGCTCCTCCATGGGCTGCAGGTGGATCTCTGCATCCCCTGTGGATCTCCATGGGCTGCAGGTGCACTTCTGCCTCACCATGATCTTCACGACGGGCTGCAGGGGAATTTCAGCTCCAGTGTCTGGTGCATATCCTCCCCCTACTTCTCTCCAGACCTTGGTGTCTGCAGAGCTGTTATTTTCACATGTTCTCACCCCACTCTTCTCTGACTGCAATTACAACTGCACAATAACTTTTTTCTCCTTAAATCTGTTTTCACAGAGGCACTACCATCACTTCTAATTGTCCTAGACTTGGCCAGGGGCATGCCCATTTTGGGAACTGCTAGACATGAGGGAAGCTTCTCACAGCTTCTCACAGAACCCACCGCTGTAGCCCCCTTTCTAACAAAGTTTGGCCATGCAAATGCAATACATCAGTACAGGGGAATCTGTTACACGGATATCATAGATTATGGTAAGAGTGCTACCTCTGAATTGCTCCTTTTCCATGGCCTATGCATGCTGTCTCCGTGCATGTTTGCTACATGTCTCCAAACATCCATGTCTGCTTGAAATACAGATTCTTTTTTCAGATTAGAAGCTCAATTCAGTTAGGCTTTACCACAGTACAAGAAAGATATAAAGCTATTAGAGTGCATCCAAAGGAGGGTAACAAAGATGGTGAAGAGCTTTGAGGGGAAGCTGTGTGAGGGCTGGCTGAGGTCGCTTTGTTTGTTTAGCCTGGAGAAGAGGAGACCAAGTGGAGATCTCATTGCAGTTATAATTTCCTTGTGAGGTGAAGAGCAGGGGCAGACACTGATCTCTTTTCTGTGGTGCCCAGTGACAGGACCCAAGGAAATGGCCTGAAGTTGTGTCAGGGGAGGTTTAGTTTGGATATCAGGAAAAGGTTTTTCATTCAAAGGGTGGCTGGGCACTGGAACAGGCTCTGCAGGCAAGTAGTCACAGCACCAAGCCTGACACAGTTCAAGAAGTGTTTGGACAATACTTTAGGGCACATGGTGTGATTCATGTGGTGTTCTGTGTAGGGCCAGGAGTAGGACTTGATGATCCTTGTGGGTCACTTCCAATTTAGGATATTCTATGAGTCTATGATTAAATTAGAGTTTGAGAAGACAGTAAATATGAAATCATAATCAAAAGGTATCAAAAATTTGTGCTGTAGTCCTCTCTAAATGCAATGGGTAAGAAAAGATGTATTGTACAGCTGAGAAATATGGTATTACTTTAATCAAACTCCTATGATCTACAGTTGTGCAGGAGAACTGAAAGACTGAACAGGTGATGAAAACCTACTTAGAACAACTGCACATGATAAGTAAAAAGACAGTTTCAGAAAAATCTCTTCTGCATGTCCTGTTGGAATAATGCTCCTCCAAAAATGTTTATACCATCAATATGCCACATCAGTTTTGTATCCATATCAAATTCTTGGTCACGGAATGGGAAAATTAGAGAAAATAACGATTGCAGGTCATTGAAAGTAACTGTGAAGTAGAGTTCTCTGTGTATCAGAAGTCACTCTAAAACTAAGAAATTACTGTTTTGAGGTAAATTATCTTACAAGTAAGCAGATGTTCATGTTATGTTACGTGGACTATGCACTGCAGGGTGCGGATACAAAATCAATCAGAATCACA
This sequence comes from Dasyornis broadbenti, assembly GCA_013397935.1. Classification (NCBI taxonomy): domain Eukaryota; kingdom Metazoa; phylum Chordata; class Aves; order Passeriformes; family Dasyornithidae; genus Dasyornis; species Dasyornis broadbenti. The sequence goes on along the minus strand of VZRN01001094.1, from coordinate 26,207 downwards.
GCTGAAAACAGATACATCTTGGTGGTTTGTACTGTGATAAGCAATTTGATTCATGCATGAAAAGTGCAGGCCTAAGCTGTGTATTCATGATATTCATGAATCAACATGCTTTCTTGTCACCAAAGTGGGTCTAATACTGGCTAGTTCATCTACCTTTTCAGCGTGTAACATTGCTATTTCTATTGTAACCATGAAAAAGCTGAAGCTTAGAGACTGATAAGAAGGGAACATCATTATTATGATGTGTTAGTACGTGTGTTTCCTTTGAGTCATGTAAGATTTCATAAGCTCTTTCAGAAAACTGCAGGAATACACTCATCACCTTCACGTCTCTTAAAGGCAGTTTATCAGTGAACTTTCTGGGCCAAATGGCATGAAACTGACTTCAGCAAATTTCTGCCAGGTAGAGAATTTCTGTTTCAACAAGGAATATGGAGATGATCCCTACAATATGGATTGTTACAGATTTTCATCTTATGTCATGGACATTCAGTAGGTGACTGGATCAATAGCATCTAAAGGATCTCATTCAAAGCTGCATCTGTAAGATAATTCAGATGAATTACTTCTTGTTACATGGTGTTCCGCTTGCAAGGAGATCTTAGAGCCCTACATAATATCGTTTAATCAAGGGAAGATAATGAGCTCTTTCTTAATGGTGCTCTTACACAATGAATATATATTTTGATCCCCAATAAGATCTCTACTTATCAACAGATATGCAAAGCTTGAGTGATGTAACACAAAAACACATGGGAGGTCTTATCATTAGGAACATAATTAATATTACTATGTTACCAGTATAGTTTAGCAAAGGTCCTAATTTCTGAACAAAATCTGCATAAATTCTTTTTTAAAAGCATAATTAGAATTTGTTACCTCATGTGGTAGCATGCTTTAATATCAAACTCTTGATTCACTGATTACTCACCTGAAAGAAAAGGTCCTATAGGAGTAAACACTGAGCAGCATTTTCTCAGCAGAAGAGGGGAAGATTCACAAGGCCTTTCTGTAGGCCACTTGAAAATTAAAGATTGATTAATGAATTTTTAGATCAAAAGGGATCAGTATGACCACACTTTTTTTGGTGAGATTTGCATGCTTGTATTTGTGTATTACATATTTCCACTCCAGATTTTCAAAGGTAATAGCCTTTTATCCATTTATTATTTACAGAATTAAAATTTTAGGTTATGATATCATAGTATTTCACTGTGCAAGAAATAATGGAATGAAATGGGGAGGAAGGAAACAAATTACTTACTTAGAGATGGCTAGTGCTATACTTTGCCATTTGCTTCCCATTTAGTTTGAGTGGTCAAGACATCTCTGTGAGCCTAAGCAAAGGAATATAAACTTACATTGTAATCTCCCCTAATGCAGAAAATCGTACAGGCCCTTAAGTGTGCACCAACATATGCCCTGAAAACATCAAGTTAACAGAAGAATATGGGTGGGAATTAGGGTTTTCTGTGTTGGAAAGTGAAGGAATAAAAGGAGTTGAAGCATCATGACAAACCTGTAGTGGTTGAGCTAAAATTTGGTTGCTGTTGAATTGACATTTAATGATAAATACATGAAGCACTATTAGGCATTAATAAGACAGATTTGTTGTAGGAAGAATAGATGGTGCAGTCACATAGAAAGAAAATTACTTGAAAGTAAAGAGAAATTTTATCTCCCAACTTTAACTTCTTGAAAAGCTTCAAAGCATTCAGATACAGCCATCAAAATCTTTATTATGTGGAAAAATCGGATCTCCTGATTTTGAAGTTCAGTTATATTTGTAAAGGTTTAGAAGCTATTTACTAAAGGTCACTTTCTGTGGTAACTAGGTTTGTTGGATTCACAGGAAAAATACTAGAAAATGACTAGCTCTCTGGAAATGCAAAATTAAATTTCTCTGTAAACTTCAAGTACATGTTTATTAGATTCCAAGAGGTTGTGTCATTCTGTAAAATAAAGCAATTGACATATTTTATATCAAAATTCAGCAGTACTTGCAACTTAATGGTATGTTCTAATAAATGACTACTTCAGTTGCGTAGTGCAAGCGTGAGTTTCCGTGACATCTTGTAGAACTAAAACAAGTGCAAATGTTTAAATATATCCATTGCATCTCAAATTCACAACTGAAAATCATGGTAAGATGTTTTAAAGGGCAGTGATGAAAGTGGATATTTTTAACACATTTCTAGTTTTGTTGCAAATAAATCAATAATTGCAAAAAAGGTTTAGCTCTTTAGCTTCATCTCTTCAGAAGACCTTTGCCACTGAAAAGAATTTTTGGTTTTCAGGTTTTTAGTATCCCCAAACTGTAGATATAAGGATGATTTCTTGGAAGCCTCAAAGAACATTCAAAAGTGGACTCCCATTAAGAGTCACTTAGGTCTCAACAGCATAAGTGGAATGAATGGAAGTCCTATTGCTCCTATAATTTGTCTTTTTCATGGCAAGATGTGTATGTTAATTTGGAAATTCTCCATTAGGCCACATTTGTGGTCTTTTTCTTCCTATCTCTTATTTGAATCAATTCCTTAATAACTTTAGGGTTTTCCTTTGGATTTTTTCCCTAGTCTGTTTTTCTTAGTACACTCTTTTTTTATTTTTTTTTTTTTTTTTTTTTTTTTTTTTTTTTTTTTGGTAATTAAATTGAAAAATCAATAGATTAAAAATGTGATTTCTGGTTAGTATAGTTGATAATATGTAATTTATTTTAAGGTCTTCAGATTTGTTTGATATGACTTACCTTCACTACTTTACAGTTTAAAGATCACAGTCAAACCTAATAATACTCAAAGTTAATCTTTCTGAATAAAATCCAAGAAAAGGAATTTAAATGGCATTTAAATGAAAAGGCTTTTTTCCCCCCATAAACACAGAATGCTTGCTGCTTTGATTTAATATGCATTTCAGGTTTTGAATATAAAATTTGAATTGAATGACAACTGTGAGTTCTGCTTCTGCACAGCTCAGCACCTAAAGCCATTTTACGATTCAGAAAAGAGCTTTGCTCTACTTAGTAGGTCTTCTCAGACACTACTTAACACAAGTCATAGGAGCAGACCCTGAAAACCATGACAACATCCCAATTTTAAAAAATTTAATAATTTAGAGGCAAACACAGATCTAGAGGAGACTCAACCTTATGAGAACATTCAACCTTTGTCTGCTGCTTCTTAGCTATGTACCTTGAAAGAATCTATGCTCTATTTCATTGCAAAGAAAATGGTTCACTACTGCTGAAATTTGGCTGATGTGTAGGAAGGAATTAAAAATGGAGAGAAAGTGAAAGGAAGAATGGCTGAAGTTTATTCACACAAGTCATGCCTAACACGTAAGACCCTAGGTCACATCTTTTCTTAAGAAATTTTTCAGTAAAATACAGAATCAGTATTGGAAACAGAGACCAGTTATTTCCGAAATATGTCTATTACACTATAAACTGGTGTTCTCATTTCTGTTCTCACACTAGCCACTGAAAAAGAAAGTTACTATGTTGACACTATTTGGAAACATCTGGTTTTTCTGTGGTTTACATAAGACACTAACACTCCTATTCCATGCTCCTGTTTTCCATATTCCATATATGAGGTCAGAGATAGTAAGAAAAATGCTGTAAACAATGTAATTTTTCGCACTGAAATGTCTAGTAGACAAGCATCCACATTCACAAACAGAATTTGAATTCTGAGCTGGAAAATGTAGTCATTTTCTAGGAAATTTGAGAAACCATCAAGCAGGTCTCTGGCAACAAAATTGTCCTCAAACTTAATCTTAAAATTTTGATTTTGCATTTTCTCCTCAGAAGAGCTCCAGACTGGGAGTTTAAGAGATTAGGCAAGGAATACAGGATACTGATTACCTTCCAGCCCTATGGCTTGCATTACTGATTCCATGGAGTTCTGACTGAGTTTCATTTCATAGAACTAACAATTAACATATAGTGTGGTTATTGGAACACACTGTATATATAAAATGTCTTGACAAAAAATATGGAAAACTGGAATTGTAGACCCATGTTTAAACAGTTCTAGAACTAAATTAAGTCATTTTCTTAGTATGGGTAACCATTTCAGTGTCTGAATTATTGTACGAAATCTTAGGCATCAGTGAACAAAAGTTCTCCAAATTCTTTAAGTGTACCAAGACCCAGAGTTTATGAATCTCAGTTGGCTTTAGAAGGCAGATAGGGAGAAAAATGTATGTTCTTGGCATACATGGAATGGAGTTTTAAATATCTGAGCAAATTTCATGAAAAATTCAGGCATTAAGGACATTACATATTATGTTGGATTTAACCCCAGGTGTGTAAGTAGTGGCTACGTCCTAAAGGGGATTCAGCTTTATTGACTGCATTATGAGTGGCAGATTCTACAGAAGATAAAACAAATTCTTTCTAACTTAAAGATCCCAACGTTGTAGAAAGTATAAATGAATGCATAATTATTAAATATTTACTTGGCTGGGATCCATCTACATTTATAGTGTTTAGATACCATTCTGTATATGACAGAGTGGCATTCATGATGCACTGAATGTACTGATGGGAGAAATAATTTCAAATCAGAAACTTGTTGACTATGCTATCAGTTAAACTGTCAATGTATATTGTTAAATACAACATTATAACTTTTATTTTCTGTAACACCTGCTGATATTATTTCATGCTCACCAAGGAAGACGCTAAAATAGCTCATCATATCCTCCAAGATAAAATACTGGATGGTAGAAAATCTGCCTTGTGTAGAGTTATTCTGGCCAGTGCTTATTTCCTAATTCATTTATTCACTTGGTCTTTTGCTTTATTTAATCCTGACTCCTCATCTTTATAATGTAACTGTGTATAAAATGAGTCCATTTCAGCTGCTTCACTCATGTTCCCTTGAAAAGCTTGAAATCCTTGCATAAATGGTCTTACACTGTACATCATCTTGCCGGTATTTGTGTGCTTGAAAGAGTAAATAATCTTTCAAACATGCTTCATTTATGCTAAAGAAATGCAAGTGAAGTTTTCTTGTCATCAGTAAAGCTCAGAACCTGAAGGGACATTTTCATAATTTTACTACCCGGAAGATGTATAGGATGCACTTAAGGATTGATCACATAATTTTTACATTAAATTTACATTTACAGAACATTATATTGTCATGCATTCAACTGAATGCTTTCTATTTTTTTCTAAAACATTATTTTTAAAAGTAATTGTTTGATACAGAAGTGTGAACACTGATATGTTACCATGGTTTTAACTGTTACAAATCAATATGAATATACTACAATCCAAATAGGAGTATAGATAGTAGTCATATTATACTCTCAGTTGGGTCATGAAATGAAGATTAATCTGTTCCTTGCAAGAATAATTTCACACAGTGAACTAGCTGCTTTGAATTCATTTATGAATCAAAGACTGACCATATTCTCCCTGGCATAATGCAGGAAACTTCAACACATGAAACTCTTGATATTAATTGTGAACAGGACAGAAAAGGAAAGAGGAGAAGTTGTATTATTTCAAAAATAAATAAAAATACTAAATCTTAATTTTGCTATTAATCTTAATGCATATAAAGAATTTTGGATTTTGAAAGCTTTGTTTAAAATAAATGAGACTTGACTGAATTAAAATTTTACACTGCTGCTCAGTGACAGAAGTCCTAAATGAAATTATGTGGGGTTTTGGGGATTTTTAAAATAAATAGGTTAATAGATACATCAGATATCTGTTGTATCACATCAGTTAAATGACACAAAAGAGAGGTATCAGTGACACTGCATATTTTTGATGGATCTGTGGCAAGAGGTTGATGTTTTAATCCCTTTAAGATAAATAGCTCATTCCAAGTTCATTTCCTGCACTGACATTTTGAGACATAACTGCAAACAAATTCCAGTTTTAATTGGAGTCAGTGACAAAACTCCCACTGACAGAGTTTCATCCTTCACACTTAAGTGTCTGGGCTACTCTTAGTCACATGAAGTGGAAAGAGCAAAGAAGTGGAAGCCTATTTTCAACAACAGTTTCTCAATGTTCTAATTTGCTGTTTCCTTAATTCTAGTAAGTATATGAGAAATATAAAGAGGAGTCCAGCATGAAATTGTATGTCCCATCCCAGTCTAGTTGGAACTTCAAACTCTTCTGGCTTGTCACTTGAATAATGGATTACTTCACAACACCTTTTGATTCACTGTGGAAGAATGACTGGCAATGATGCAGAATCTAGCAGAGATGTAACAGGTTGGGGACATCAATTTGCAGTATCTGGACTGCAAAAGCAGGCTTATTCTCCCTCTAGATCGAGGCAATGATGAAAATTACACTAACATGTAAATAGCTGTGGAAAATAGCAAATGGAAAAAAATGGAAGATAGATCATGTTCAACAGATGTTTTTCTCATGATAAGGGAAAGACAAAGAGTAGAAGGGTTGGCCTGGCCAATCTAAAGCCAATCTGAAGGAAAAAAAAAGACACATTAACAAATATAAACAAGGAAACAAAATGTCTGCTTTAGCTATAAAGAGTTCTATGTGCAATTATACTCTTTGCAGGATACAGGATGTTGTTTGTGAGCCACTGCTATTATAACATTAGAGACAAAAAGATCAGAAGAGTATCAATATGAAAGACAGCTGCTGCCATAAGGAGGTTCAGCCCTTTGGACATCAGTGAATAAAGAGCAGCCATCTACAAATAAACAACCTAGTAAACAAGGCAGAACACTTAAGTAAGAATTGTAGGAAAAAAACAACAAACGAGTAGAATAGGGAGAGAAACATCAAAAGTTTTACACAATAAAGAAAGAACTGAAAATAATTATTGCATGGATAGCTTTACACTTATAATTTGGGTCGTGCCTTATCTTTCTCAAATACCCTGATCTTCTAATCATTCATCCTACAAAATGCTACTTTTCACCTATGAATTGCAGAGAACAAATTAGTTTTCTCCAGAAATGTTCATTGTAGCTGACCTTGACAATCATTAACCAGGGGAGAGAGGAAGAAAAGCGGAACTGCTGCTTTTATTTATCATTCTGTTTTTCAAATATTGTCTCATTAAATTTTGCCCTTTTTATTATTTTTTTTCCCACTGTAAATTCTCTATATTTTGTGGACATTTTCCTTGTACATGATATTTACAGCAGAATGCAGTGTCTTCTGAATAGTTTTGCCAGATATGTAATGAGAATTCCTATATATATTTTTTCCAGATTGAAATGTTTCTGAATTCATACTATGTAAGAGAAGGCATCCATAAACCTTTTTTTCTTATAAAAATTTTAATCTACTTGTTGAAAAGTGGGGGGAAAAGAAGGCAAATCAAGAGAATTTTAAAAAATTTTTTAAATTTTTTTTTTACATCTTTTGTCTCAGTAATTCCTTCGGCTGGTGACAGTTATTTAAAAATCAAAACTAATGGAGCTTTAGAGATTTACAAGAAAATTTATTACTTTAATATTGCACTCCTGGACTTTATCTGGAAGCTAAAATATGACTGCTGTAAATGGTTGGTTTAAAAAGATGCATAAATAATTTTAACTCTTTTGATAATATTGTGTTATGTTTTGACAAACAAACAGCAAAATCTCAGCATGAGCAACTCCTGTTTTTATTGAAATTAACAGACAGAAACCATAAATAATTGTTATATGTCCTGCTAGTAATACCAATTAGCTAGCATCATACAGAAACTACTGTAAACAAGTACAAGGTATTGTATAAGGGATTCAGATGTTTAAGCTACACACAAAATATACAAATTTGAATGTACTAATGACATAAATTTTGTCTTACATGCTTTTCAGGGTCAGCAAAACTTATAATTATCAAAGGTCATTCTATTAAGACTACTTCGTATTTTTATTTCTCTCTGCTCAATTACAACAGTAGACAATGTCAAGCATGCATTTCAAAAACAGTCATTATAATATCGAAGTAAATACAATGGTAAACTCTGAGATAGTCTGACACAGTGCAGCCAGGAAGTGAAATTTCATCTGGAACAGCAGTTTAAGATTGGCACATCACACAAACCACAAAAAGCATCTCAAACCCCAACTGAACTGTGAAATGAAAGGAGAAGATGGCAAGTGTACTGGAAGATATTTTCCACTTTTTCACATGTTCACCACCTTTTGTTCTGTAAGGGAAATGAAAGATGGTCTAAATATCCGACCATCAGCTCTGTGCCTAGGAAACCTGGCTGTTTTCCTCCTCTGCTTTTCAGTTGGCAAGTAAATCTCTATCTTTGCGTCTACTCAGACCAGACACTGTGCAGTGAGGATAACTGTTCTAACATATGTGTTAGCACAGGTTGTAGGTGCCTCACCTAAATTAACACATCGTGCTACTCACTGTGTCTGAGTTGTTGAATGCTTGAAGTAGATGAGTCTTCATTCCAAAGACATGACTAGTGGTCATCAAAGATACTGACTGCTCTGAGTACCACTGAAGTCAACACAATGAGTGAGAATTTCAGAAAATACAGCTGTTTAAGAAATTGAAAGTACTTGAAGCTTGTTATTACTGGTGAAAACTCTAACATACATTTTTTTTCCCCCCATATTATGAGAATCTATGTCTATGCAGGCTACTTTTAAAATTTGCTGCCATTGTCTTTGGCACAGAAATAACTGAAAGAGTTAAAATAGCTTTAAGCTGTCTTTATTTTCTACTAGACTGATTGTGTAGCCATTGCACCAACTTAATTTACGATCACCATCCATACTTCCATGCCTCTTCTCAAAGACATTTCAAGACTCAAGTTTCTGACTGTTGATGCTGTAAAAGCATTTTAAAACTCTCCATTATATAGTTATGTTGTAAAGATGGGGCTCTGTGATGTCGAAATGGCACTACATTTATAGTTATCAGAAAGCGAATAAGTAATGTCATTCCTCCAGAAAAATGTTCACTAAGCACCTAACATTGACTTTAACAATCAATATTACTAACTTTAGTAAACTCAGCAGTGTCATAGAAACCTGTTGGGTTTTTGGTTTGGTTTTTTTTTTCCAAAACCATGATAATATTAACAATGTTGAGTTCTAACATTGAGGCTGGTCCTAACATTGTCACAATCCAGCTTTACCAATACTCTCTGGATAACACAGCAACAAGATGTTATTTCTTAAAAAAAAAAAAATATTAGCAACTCTATTTTGCTAAAGATTGGCTTCACACCTCACTATGCTTCTTGAAAAATACAGTACACTTCTGAGTTCAGCTCTTTGAACAACATTCAGTGATTCATTTTATGATCTTTTCAGCTGCAAGCATTAGAACTGTAAGGTACTACTCAAGACCTTGGAGTCCAGACAGTACAGAATAGTAGCACTCACAAGAAAGAGAGGAAATTCAAGAAAAACTTCATGGAACTCCAAGAACTTAACAATGGAGGAAAAAAACACCAGGAAAAAACCTGATACATGGTGACAACAACTTACCTCCATATTCTTAATCAGAATCACTGCTAGAGGCAATATGTCTGAGCAAAGCGAACATAAATGCTGTGAATTTCTTAGACAGAAGATCTATTGTTTAATCTCTAATAACTCAAGCTCTGCTTTTTTGCTCTGCAAATCAATGTTTTATCACGTCCAGGATTTTGCTGGCACTGGATGTTCTGCTACTGTGGTCAGGCTACAAATCTTGGGATTCATTCCATACACCTCTTTCTAAGAGTTATCTTACATATATAATGGAATGTGCTACACACCAGCAGCTCTCATGATGCTGTATTCCACTCAGCTCATCTCTGAAGACCCATTTCTACCTGGTGCTTTATATCCAGAAAATAACCAGCAAAAATCTGCAGTGATTTGAGGCAGCAATCCACAGAGCCCACACACAGGCTCTGACTTACCACTGTTGCAGTTTCCACATGGATTTCATATTCTGGGTGTTTGGTTTCTTTTACATACTGAGTTCTCCAGGCTAGGACACATTGCTAAATTTGTAACTTGTGGTCACCACGAGCAAATCAAAAGGAGAACGCTATCCTGTGACTGGAAATCAGTATCAGTGTTCTGTTAAAAAACAGATTTGCCTGTACCAAAGGAAGTTACAAGTACTGGCTGTGCCTCTTTTCTTTGGCTTTTAAATAAAGCCGGTAATAATCTTTCCCCTCTTATCTTTCCCCCTTTACTTGCACTTCTAAGGACAAGAACTGCTTCTTCTTTATTTCTCAAAATCACTTGTCAGAATGGTGTTGACAATATGTTTAGGACCTCTGCAATGCAATATTTTATAAACAGTCAACAAAAATTTCTGCAACACTTTTCTCCCTTGGTAGTCAATTATTCAACAGTTTTCATCTTCAATTTTAGTCTAAAGCCTCTTCCTGTTCTTCACTCTCTTCTTTCTTTTTCTCTGCTGATTTAATTTTTAACCAGGATTTTTAACTGGGAAAGGCTTGTATATAAATTTAATTTTATGTATTTGAGAAGCATCAGCAGAACTAGTGTACATTTGAACGATCAAGTAAAGGTTCAGCTTCTTGTCATAGACTGAAGGTAAACAGTATTGCAGTAAGGCTGAAAGAGGCACAGGTGTGTCCAATTCAAGAAAAAATTATCCATTGTTCGTTATTGCCTGTAATGAAGGTGTTTAAATAGTACTCAAACTTACAGCTAAGCTAATGGTAAATACTAAGATATGAGACAGAATACACATTTTTAGGCACTTAAACTTTATAAATCAATATTTATTTTGACAAAAATTCAGGAAAGCAGCACCATGAAATTAAGTTCAGCTGAACCTCAGCTCTTTGAACAACATTCAGTGATTCATTTTATGATCTTTTCAGCTGCAAGAATTAGAACTACAAGGTACTATTCAAGACCTTTGAGCCCAGACAATACAGAACAATAGAGCTCACATGAAAGAGAGAAAATTCAAGAAAAACTTCCTGAAACTCCTAAGAACTTTACAGGGAGGGGGGAAAATCACCAGGACAAAAACCTGATACATGGTGATAGCAACCTACCTTCATATCTTGATCAGAATCAATTAATTAATTATTCCCAAGCCAATAATGGCCTTCCAAGCATCTAAATATTTCCAGGTAATAGATGTAGGAGAGCAATTTCTCTGGAGCTAATTCAGAATTGGTTTTTTCTCCTCACTGATGTTTTCTCTGAGAATATTTGGCCACCCTTCACCACATTTGCATGTTAGTGAAGTGCATGGCAATGGAATTACAGGCAGAGAGCCATAATCATTCCTGCTCTAGTGTGGGTGCAGGAACAACACACAGGTCTTCTGCCCTGTGGGGTTTGCTTCTCACCACAATTTAAAAGCTTTGGGATGCCTTGCTGGCATCAGCAGCTGCTCTGCCTTCTGGCACCTTTGTGTCCTTTGTTCCCAAGGCATCCTTGTGGCTGGACCCACAAAGGAGGCAGCAGTACCGTCAGGATGCTCTCCTGGCTCTTGCTGGAAGCACTGCTCAGGGAAGGAGACACGCATCTCCCAACAAACTAATGAAAAAGTGACACTAGAAAAGCCCTTTGATGTTGAGAATAATAATAATAAAGAAGGGAATTTATTTGTGAACAGTGAAGTTCTTTGTGAGGATGACTCACTGGTTACTTTCAAATAAGCCATGCAGTGCAGTCATTTCTACATGAAGGAGATAAAACCTGTTATTTCTGTTTGCTTACTTTGACAGACTTTGTAAAAAATACTCTATTTCAGAATGCAGGACTGCCTAACATATATCCAAATAAAAAAGAGAAATGTCAAAGAAAAATATTTCAACTATTTGTTTGCTGTTTTTTTTTTCTCACTTAGATTCCCAAAACCACAAAGCATTTATGCATGAGGTTAAAAATAAATATTACACATGCGATTAAACAACATCCACAACTAAGTCTTGGCTCTTCTATTTTCCAGAAAAGCTTGCCCAAACTGGTCTTTATGACTGGTGCTTATATTTGTCAGCAAATTCATAGCTTTTTGTAGCTGTTATCATTAGTGTGAAAAGTAATTATGAATCTATCATACCTACTCAAGCTCCATTGCCCTGTTTTTTAAACAGAAAGCAGTGTTCATTCTATTTAGTGACTTGGAGTCTGAGTTTTTTCCTCCATTATACTGATGCAATAGCATGAAATAATAGAATAATTAAGTCTATCTACACTGTAAAAAGTGGGAATGCCTTTCCAAGGCTCAGCATAGCTTCTTATTACCACAGAATATTCTGAGCTAGAAGACACCCATAAGGATCACTGAGTTTAACTCTTAAGTGAGTGGTCCGTACAAGGATCAAATCCACAACTTTGGCATTTTTAGGACCAGCTAAGCCAAGCTCAGTGTTGTTTACCAGCTTGGCCAGCAACCACAAACATTTCACTTTGGTGTCTGTGAAGGTGCAGCCCAGAAGTGCACGGCAGGAGAGAGCAAAACGTGTGTGCCCTGAACCAGATCTGGCATGTGGCATGGCTGTCAGGATCACTGGTTCTGGATGCAGGTTCTCTGATGGGTCTTGCCCATGTGGTGCCAGGGACAGGCACACACCAGGAATGAAGGTCACAGGACTAGGGCCAGCAGAAGTTTGCATATGCTTTGATGAAGTCACTGCTTCGCTGCAGGTTGGACAGGTATGACAGACAGGATGAGCACAAGGACAACCTAGACTAATTGTCATCCAGTAAAGAAACTCTCATTCCATCCCATCACTGTAAATCCTACAGAAGAAATTCATGATTCAAGCAGCAAGCATTTCGTTGACTAGGTTATAATTGTGCATTGAACCCCATATTTTATTTAAATTCAACATTATGACTCTTTAAATAAATCCCCCCATTTTTTCCAATCTTCACAGGAAAACAGAACTATAAAATAATATAAGGCACTAGCAAAAGAGATTTTAACAGAGTTTTAAGAGTACAAGCTGCTAAAATTAGGTTATATTGCTAATTGGGAAGATGATTTCAACTGTATTTCTGTGCTAATTACTATTACCTCAAAAAACCATTTATCTATCTTTGAATTAGGCTTTCTCCATTATTATTATTATTATTATTATTATTATTATTATTATTATTATTATTATTATCATCTTATCTTGTCTGCAGATTAAAAAAAATCTATTTTCGTCTGGTCCTGAACATTTTGCTGGAATTCAGTGGGCCTATGCATGAGGAAAGTGTTTATAGGATCAAATATCTCTTCTGTTAAAAGTTGGCTCTGTCTTTAATGGCATGGAGCTAAAACTAGATCCTAATTAAGAAAATGTTGCAGAATGTAGAACATAATAATGAGTCATTTTCTTAGTTTTGGTTGCAAGAATAGGGTAATTGTAAAATAATTTGCACATTCAGAAAGAAGGTCTTCCTTTTTTTACAAAACCATGTGATTTTACTTCTCTTTTTTTTGTACTGTATTGGTGACATAAGAGTACTTTAATCTGTTTTTTATCCTTTTTGAACAAAATGACTTTTATAAATATTACCTTTTGTTGTCACATATTAATGCCTGTAAATGTTCAACGGTTACTGAATTCTTATAGCTGACTTCCCATTTAGTGGTTTCTTTTTTTGCTGTGCTTAGTTTCCGTTAGTTTTTTTTCTGTGCTTAGTTTTTGCTTAGTATGTCCTGATAAGTGATTTAATGATGTATTTATGTATTTTTCATCTTAAAAAATAAAATTTCGTATTATGTGAAGGTGTCTGTGCAAGAGAAATATAATATACCAAATTTTATTTCTACTTCTCAGAAAAATAATGTATTATGATCCAGAAAATACTACAGAGAACCAAAGTCTTTCCCATCCCCTGCAGTCAACAGAACCAACAAGTGTTTTCTACAATTGGTGTGCCACACAGAGAGATTTAATTGACCATTCTATGGGGGTCTTGATTTCCCCAGAGCTTCTAAAAACAGCATTAAAACCAATGTTACTGTAGAAATGAACTGTTGGACTTCTGATGCAATTTCTAGACCATACAAATCTAAAATCTAGTAATACACTTTTAAAAATGATAAGTGTCTTGGAGGCTTTTTGCTGAAGTAGTTACTGGGCATTCTGTAATAGCTATTCAGCAGGTGTGTGCACCCATAAAAGCTAAAGGAAATGAACTGGGAACATGAGGATTAATTTCTCACTCTGAGTGTAAACAACTGTAACTTGGTAATTTAATGTGCATTTTGGGTCTCAGAAAATTACTCTTTTCTCCCTAGAAAACATAAGCAGCTCTTTCTTCAAAGATACTCTTTCTACCATTGTTTTTTGTTTGGTTGATTTTAGTTTTGTTTGTTTGTTTGATTTGGTTTTGGGTTTTTTGGATTTTTTTGGTTGGTTGGTTGGTTGGTTGGTTGGTTGGTTGGTTGGTTGGTTGGTTGGTTGGTTGGAGTTTTTTATTGTTTTGGTTTGGTTTGGTTTTTTGGTGGTTTTGGTTTTTTGGTTTTTGTTTTGTTTTGATAGTCACAGTTCAGCATCACATCCAGGACTGCATCATTCTAAGCCTAGGGAAAACACCAAACAGAGACGATCTTTACCCCACAGATCAGAAATTAGGAATTTGAAAGTAAGAAATAATGTACAGAGACAGAGAGAGAACTAAAATCTGAGGAAATGAAGAAGCTTCAGAACATTACATAGTAGTAATGTACCCAGCTATAGTGAAAATCCTTCATTTTTCATTCCAGAAAGAGATGTTTAAGAACTTTTAAAAGAAAGAAGTATAGTTTTATCATGTGTATTGCCAGGGAGTTAATTTTAAACACTGGGGAAGGAGGAAGGAAGATATTTTGCAAAAAAAGTTATTTGAAAAATGAGATGGGTGAAAGACTCAGGGACAGGGCTGACATCTTCATGGTGAATATGAAATGATAGATAGGAAAGGAGAGATCATGGAAGACCCTGAAAATGAAAAAGCCTATTATGTTTTACATTATAAAGCAGAAAGAATGAGTGAAGCAATACACTGTAAGAGGTGATATAGTCAAAATGAAGACTAACAATTGTCTTTGCATCACTGTTCTGAATAGATATGAAAAATACTGGGCTTTTGGGAAATCAGAGACTTGAGGTGTCCAAAGTTTTTGCTTAGTGACTGAATCCTCCAGAATTATTCAGAGCAATACACACCAGGAAATCTAAGGAGATTTTTTTTTTTTTTTTAAATAATGATCCCTGTATTACAGTCCCAGGAGCTCTACTTAGAACAGAAAAGAAGGTAACAGATATGAGCAGGGGTAAAGAGAAAAATCTGTTTTATCTGTATTCTTCTCTGAGAATCACTATGAAATATATCAACTAAAAACTTGGCATGCAGGAAGGTGTTTAGAATAGAACCAATTTTGAGAATTATCCACGTATAGATGCTAACTCAGTACAAGTGCTAACAAATACAGCTTTGGCCTTAAAGTGTTGTCTGCAGACTTGCTTGCAAATCACCATGAAATTCTCAACAGCTTTTCCTGATCCTTGGTTCTTCCTTCTCCCTCTCCACAAAATAGCCTAAGTATAGCAATGCAGTTTTCTGAGAGCTCCTTCAGCCATCACCTACTAGTGCACCTGAAGTCAAATTCAGCTATGTGTAAAATGTCAGAAAATTTCAGCTACTTCAGGTATAAAGAGAGGAGTCTACAGAGTGCTTGGACTTTCAACTAGTCTAAATTAAAAGCAAAAAAAATCCTTTTCTTTTATTCTGAACAGACTATTCCTTCTGGTATATTGCCAAATGCAACAGATGCATTGCTTATGTTATTCAAAGGGATATACATAGGGTCATAAATGCACATAGACAAGATCTTATCACTCTTTGTCATGGAAGTAAAAATCTCCTGAAGTTTTAAACAATGATTTCATCAGTGCACTGATTTCAAGCATATAATAATCTATGAGAAGACCTCTGCTTGCCTAGTCCTAGTTTTTTGTGTCACTACCCCTTCACATTCTGGACTCTGCCTTACCTATAAAAAACATAGTGTAGAGATCAAAGTTAACCCCACTTCTAGCAGCAGACACATCACAATAAGGTAAACACACCACTTTCCTCTGAACAGGAGTTTAGCACAAGCACTGGATGAGTTTGATTGATTTATCTGAGCACTGGTTGTCTTGTAAGAGATCAAATTGGCACTTAAAGCTGCAGCTGAGTAAAGACATGTATTGTTATTTCAGGAAGTCTTCCCGCAGCAAAATATTTTTCAAGGTTTGCCAGCTCCCAGAAGAAACTTATTTGACATTGAGCACCTATTGGCAACAATATAGGTTTTTCAAAGGTTAAAAACTTGACTGTGGATGAACATCTACCTTGCTTCATAAAAACTATTTTTTGACAGACTGACAATGTCTTCTGCTAAGAAGTTTTCCTAGCCAACCTAAGCCAGAAACATGAGACATCAGTGTGCCACAACAGAGCACGAGCCAGTGTATCAACAAGGGTGCTGGGTCCTTTGGAGATCCAGCCCTTCCAGAGACCATGGATGTTTTGCCCAGACTAGATGTCTTTGATTGTGCAGGTGTTCATGCAGCTGTTCATGCAGCTGCAAAGAGTCTCCTGTCTCTGTGCCACATCAAGGTCACAGATTCCCTCTGGTCCTTCCTCAGGACATAAAGCGTTTCTATTTATTTCACTTTCTCTTATTCACCATAGTCACTGATGATTATTGCATTAAAATATTAAATCAGTTAAAACACAAATTTCCTAAAAGGGTAAATCAATAGTATGACTTCAGTCAATGAGCTGGTATGCACTTGAATCAAAGGAGAATTTGATGTATTGGTTATACCTCCTGAGCCAACATATTCTCATAGGTTTACATGGATTAATTCCACACTGGTGATTAGGTAAATACTTATTAATCCATGTGTTTCCAATAGCTGATATTTGGGGATTTTCAGAAATTTCTATATGTGGTCATTGAGTTTACCATGCAAGAAAAGTATAAAAGAGAAAAAAATTAAGGTTGATAACAAACTTAGTGATATTAGAAATTCCTGGAACATGGTGACATTTAAAAGGTGTATTAAATAGAAAACACTTTAAAAATACATCCTTCATTAACTTTGAGCAGACTTTGACACTGCCAATTTAGGATGGAGGGTGTGAAATGGAGAGGAATTTAATATGAACCAAAGCTGGAAGGCAAAAGAAACCCTGCCCATCTCTGCTTACTATTGAAGTGCATTTTTGCCTTCATTCCACTCTCCTTTTCCCCTGAGTGATCAGAAAGAGCATGTGTGTGTGTCAAATCATTCTGGTTTCAGTTTTCTTTGCCTGTTCTTTTCCTCTGTCCATTTTGCTGGTCGTCATAGTTACAGTGACCTCAGCCGTCCTCATCTTTCAGGGTCTTACAAGGATTTTTAAAGCTTTCCCTTTGTAATGCCAGCTTGTCCAATTCTTTAACTGTTATTGCATTTCCTAATCTATTTGTCCCAGCAGTTTCCCACTTTTCTTTGCTGTGTCCTGATATACTCATCAGAGCAGGCTAGAAGCGCTCAGTTTTCATCTTCACCCCAGTATCAGATTCTTTCTCATAAGTCTTCCCACCTTTAATCTTTCCCTTCCTAACCTTTGAGTATTATTATACTTTGGCCTTGTCTTTGGCTAGCTTTAAAGTGATGCTTTTATATCTCTTTTAGAATAAGTTAAACTAGACAGTCAGAAGTGTAGTATCTCAAGCAGCTTTTGCCTGCTTTTTTTTTCCATTTCAGTCCCATCCTCTGACTTCTGGTTATGAAGAAGTCTGACCAAGACAGCTTCTGCTGTACTAGACAGGGCCAAGGTCAACCTTAAAACCACAGAAACATGAGATGGCCCTTGGCTTCTCCTCAACACTTAATAGGCTCTAGCAGAGGGCATTCTATCATCTCTCCGAGTTAGGCTCCTACTCTTACAACTGACGCTGTAAAGGGACTAATCACCATCAGGGAAGAGCAAGGAGGGTGCAAAGTGCCCATGAAAACCTCATGATGTTCAAGAGGCTGAATGAAGGGTTCTGCATATGGATCAGGGCAACTCCAAGTACAGCACAGGCTGGGCAGAGCATGGATTGAGAGCAGCCTTGCTGAGAAGGATTTGGGGGTGTTGATTAATGAGAGGCTGGACATGATCTGGCAATGTTCACTCACAGCCCAGAGGGTCAGCTGTGCCCTGGGCTGCACCCAAAGCAGCGTGGCCAGCAGGGTGAGGGAGGGGATTCCTCCCCTCTGCTCTGCTCTGGTGAGATCCCACCTGCAGTGCTGCATCCAGCTCTGAGGCCCTCAAAATAAAATGAATGTGAACCTGTTGGAGTGAGTCCAGACGAGGCCACAAAGGTGTGAGAGGCCTTGAGCTTCTCTCCTATGGAGATAGGCTCAGACAGCTGAGATTGTTCAACTTGGAGAAGAGAATACTCCAGAGAGATTTTATAGCCCCTTCCAATACCTGAAGGGTGCCTATAACAAACCTGAAAGGCATTCTTTAAAAAGTTCTGTAGTAATAGAACAAGGGGCAATGGCCTTACATTGAAAGACAGTAGGTGTAGAGTAGACAGACATTGAGGGTGGTGAGGCATTGGAACAAGTTGCCCAGAGAAGCTGCAGATGCCTCATCCCTGGAAGTGTTCAAGGCCAGGTTGGATGGGGCTTTGAGCAACTGAATCTGGTGGAAAGTGCCCCTGCCCATGGCATGGGGGTTGGAACTAGAAGATCTTTAAAGTCCCTTCCAACCCACACCATTCTATGATTCTATGATTCCATGATTCTAAGATTCCATGATTCTATGATTCTCTGTTACGTCAGGGGTGAGTGGATCTTCTGTTACTGGATTCAGGGCTTATCCTAGGGAAGGAAAGTATATCCCTTTTGGCACACAAAATTGTGACTGCTTCTTGGACTAGTTCCGTTTGACAGATTTGGCCAGAACTTCGAGTAAGGACTGAGATTTCTATGACAATTTTCATATTATCACTCAGGTTTCAGAGACAAGTTTTGTCTGTATCTTCTGTTGGTCTCAATTCACAAATTGACAATAGACCTGAGGCACTCACATTATAGTTACATCAATAATGCTACAGACAGCTTAAACATTAACAGTGATTCCATGGTAACCCTTTAAATCACAATGGTATACAATGTAACTGTCAATCCTCTAAATTATTATGGAATTGTAACTACCTGGTAAGCAGTCATATACTTCTTTTCCATAGATTCAAAAGTATCGGATCTGAGCTGGCTTATATACATAGACATTTTAAAGTTTTTTAAGTATTTACTTAGCACCAAACTCTATTTTTTATAAAAAAGTATGCATGATAAATGTATATTACAAATATGACTGAAATTGAAATGCTAATGGTAAATGTATACAACTTCAGCTTCAATGGATACTTGCAGCACTCTAGTGGCCGTTCTTCATAAATGCAACACCAAAAGCTGGAAACTTAAAAAAAACCAAAAACAAAAAAACCACACTGTAACAACAAAAATTAAAGGGCTACAGAGTTAGACATGAAAGTTCTGAAAAAGAGCAATAACATACTGTGTGCATACAAATTAAATTTATTCAAGCAAACCTGTTTTAATTTAGCAACATCCTTGCTCTGCATTACAAATGTAAAGAAATTAGTTTGGAGTGGAATGCATTATAGTTTGTGGTCATTCTATCTTTTGATGTATTAGATCACTAGTTCAAGAAAACTTAATTACTGGGAGTTTTACATAACTCATTTTTCCATCATCCCACTGAGTGTAGGAGGAAATAATAGGCAATACAAATGGGGAAGAGACTCTCTCCAATCCTTATCAATCCCTTTCAAAAAACAAAGTGTTTTTTTCCCATGCAATGCTTTTCTGCTGTTGTGGAATTCTGGTTTTCAGTGCCTGAAATAATATATTTTACATCTTTTCCTATGGAAGAGTAATACAAAAGTGAATACGTCTCTCTATGAGAAAAAGAATTTTTACTTGTTTTACTGGAATATTCAGCTTGTTTTACTATATTATTCACTTCATTTGTTTAATTAGAATGCAGAAACTGTAAAACAAGGAAGTGTGGAAATGCGTCTACCAAAGGAACTATGACTGTCACAGTGACGATAAATAGTAAATTTTCTCCTATATGCATATCCATATTTAACAATTCCCAAAATATCCTGTTTGAATAGATGTAGTGTTGCTCTGTGATGAAAAAAAGAACAATTATGATATGTTTCATATTGTGATATATTTGCCTACTGGAAGAGAAGCTACAAAAATTATCAGGAAATGTAGCCACCACAAATCTTTGATGTTTCAGAAGGAAAGGAAGAGACCCAAATTCTAAGAGTTTCCTGCACATTCACAATTCAGGATGCAAATTGGAGGGATCCTTGCTTCCCTCCATGGACAAGCTTCGCTCAGACTTTCCAGCTTTCCTCAGTAGCTGCTTTCATTCAGCTGTGACTATTTTCATTGGTTTGAAAGGTTGCAGAAAGGACAGTGCTTCAATAACAGAGAGAAAGAAAATTAGGATACATCCACCTGCACTGAAATGTTAAGAACCCAGCAAAGCTGTGCTTCTCAAGGAAGCATCCAGAATACTTACATACCGTCAAGGATGACACACAACATCTCTGAGTTCACGCAGAGAGATCCTGTTTGCCCAAATGACACACTTTAACTACTAACTAAAATGGAATAACCCACTCTGGAGACATTTAGAGCTTCTTCCTCCTCTTCAATAGTTATTTGGGAAACTGAAGTTGCGTTAGCATATACTGTTAATCCAGCAGCATACTAGTTTAGTTATTGATCCCTTATTCTCATCACAGTGCCACCACTGAAGCTGCAGAAACAGCGGAGTTGGTGAAAATACTTGGTTGAGATGGATGTGTTCAATCCCACAAACAGCTACAAGGACAGTGTTTGAGATGTACAATGGTGAATGTCAGCTTAGACCCTTTGGCTTTGATAGACTTACATCTGTTTACATCATCTGAAGAAATCAAATTTTCACAGGTATGTCTTTATTAATGTGATACTTTTCTGTCAATGTGGAGGTCTAAAGAATAATCATTTTGTTTGAGAAATAAACCTTTTATAAAGTTCTACAACACAGTACATGTGCATTAGTCAATAGATATGTGATGAGAATGTATAATATACAGCTGTGATCTACTGAGTTACTGCAGGTGAATGTGCTACTGCTCATTTGTAAGCAAGATGCTACTGTGCTAAGATAAAGTAAAATATGTGTGATGGGAGGGGATTTATCTTAATGACTTCAGAGACCCTCTCCAATCTTAATTTCTAAATCCACCTATAGATGCAGCACCTGTGTTCAAATTTGTGTATAGATTTAAAAATATACTTGCTTTCTCCCTTTTTCTTTTTCTCTCTCTCCTATGAACTTCGGACAATACAAAATACACTGTAAACAAGGCTCAAAAAATGCTAAGAAAAAGGCATGTTAAGACAAAGGCATCTTCCCCTTGGCAAATGTCATCATGTCTGCACAGGTCAGGCTTTTATTTCAAAACATAATCTTGCCCCTTCCAGTTGTGAGGATAATTATCTAAATGTGAATTAAGTGGCATGAAAACTGTCTGCCTAAGAGCTCAGACACCTCCCCAGCCCCTGGGGCTACTTGGATGTGTCAGCTTTTGCTGCTGTTCTTGCAGGCCCTCTGGTCTGTCCTGAATACTGACAGGTCATTTCCCCTCCTGGGAGTCCCTGAGCATAGTGCACACAGGCAGAGAAGCATTTGCTCCTGGGAGAAGCACACAAACATTGCTGCCTGCCAGGCAAGCACACGCTAGCAAAGAGCTCATGTCACTATGCTGGAAGCAGGCAGGATAAGATGGAAGAACAGAGAGGGATTTCTTCAATTTTTTAGCAGTTAGAGGAAAGGCTGATGGTCCTCACTTTCCAGGAAAGCATTGTAGGATCATAGGAACTCAGAAAAGTCAGATTTCTTACATTCTTTACAACATGGATGCCCTGTATTAATTTTCTCACTGCCATCTTTCTGGAGCGTGAGAAAACTCAGAGAAGACCATCTGTGCAAGGCCCTTCCAGCATGTTTTGTTGCAAAAATTTCTACTTCCCAAAAAACCCCTTTTTGAGATCAATAACAAAGAAGTAGGTTGCCACCATTTAAAAGTGCATATCAAATATGAAAGAAGAAACAAATGTAACTCTGGAAAACATAAATTCCTTGTTTGATGGCCTGTCTTTTTTTTAAAGAAAATGACAGCATCTACCAAGGAAAAAATCCAGTACAGAGGTAAATAATTTATATTTTATTTACATGTTCTTGCTATTTTATCTTTGAAAATTCCCTGCAGTATAAACTTTATCCATGGTGGCAGGAAGCTCAATACCAGCTGTATCCATACCAGTATTTTATCCCTATGTAGGAGGAAGGCATACTTCTAAAATGCACCTTTTCTTTTGGGCTTTATCTTATCTCGTACATTTTGGTTCTGTTCACTTAGGGATAGTAATCTTCTGAGCTGAAATTTCTACAAAAAGAAAAGAAGCTGTATTTTCCACTTTGTACTGGAATTCAATCCCACACAATAACCCAATGCAAATACCACAGTATTTACCTATATAGATAGTCATGGTCAAAATACAGCCTTGTTACCAGTAAGTTTTCTTCTCCATATTACAAAGGTTACTTTTATAAACTGATCCACAGGATAGATTTAAGTTTCCATATGTATCCACAAATCTGCCATGTGGGACAAGCTATAGCTTGCTAAGTGTATTAGCAAAGCTAAAGCACAGCTCATTTCCCCAGAGACTTCCACCATTTCCATACCTGCTTCCACAGGGATACAGAAGGCGTCACTGAGTGCAGTGCGTGACAAGCCAAGCTACTCTCTCCACTTGTCCCACCCTGTCCACACCTGGCTCATGCTTGATCACCCTTGAATCAGGAAGTGATCAAGTGCACTGAGGAGTGGTCCTTCTTTGCAGGAGGAGCTTGGAGACAGCTTCATCCAGGGAGCCTCTGCTCTTGAGACTTATTCTCAGAATAACACCTCAGACTGTTGTGTACTGAATCAGAAGGAAACAATATGGTTGTATAACATTTTTTTATTTGCAGCTTTAATCTATAAATAGATCTGATTTTAAGAGAGATGTATTCTGCTAAAGTTCAACTCCTTAACCAGCAGAACTATCAGACCACAATAAAGCCACAGTACCATTCCACAGCAGGACCCAGACTCAAATTTTGCTTTGATACTACAAAACCTAAAGACTACAGATTGCTGATCAACCTTACTGCTTTAAAAATCTAGTATATATGAAACAAAATTTGACTTGTGATCCAGTGTTGAAGAATTTGTTGTTGGTGGCTTTTTCGTTTAATTTATATCATTTAAGTAAGCAAAGTACATACCATTTTAGTTACTACAGTGCCCAGTTCAGATATAAAATTGAATGCAATAAATAATTCTACTTACAGCCTGTTTTCAATGCAGAGATGGAGACAGACATTTGCTGCAGAGCTGACCGAGATGTTCTGAAGACAGCTTCCGAAATTAAGCTACAGTGATGGCAAGGTCAGTGGTTAGCGGGATTGCTGGTCAGTGGTCCTCAAAGTTCTTCATTCCTAGGTGATTGAAATGTTAACTAACTCTTGTAAAAAGGGAAGAGAAACGGCCTGGAACATGAACTACTGCACCTGTCAGCCTAACATCTTGGTCAATTTCTGTTTGGCATCTACATATTGGGGCCCATCTGCGATGGGTTTGGCATACCCTTTGCAGCGCCAGTGTTGTGGAGCTTAATGCTTTTTAGATCTCCCAAAACTAACCCTAAACCTAACCCAAACTCTAGCCCTAGTTAATGACCTGAGCCCAGACCCTGGCTTCTCCAGCTCAGAAAGATAAAGGAGCAACAATGTTGGGGCCCTTCTGCAAGGGGTTCGGCAGACCCTTTGCAGCGCCAGTGTCCCCAGAACTCGAGGCTATTTAATTCTCTCAACCCTAACTCTAGGTGTAACCCTAACTGTAACCCTAGCCCTAGTTAATTACATAAGACTGTCCCCGGCTTCTCCAACTCAAAAAGATGTCGGAGCAGCAATGTCGGGGCCCTTCTGCAATGTGCTGAGAAGACACTTTGCAGTGACAGTGCCATGAAGCTCAAGGCATTCTACTTCTCTCAACTCTAACCCTAAACCTAAATCTAGCCTTAGTCCATTACCTGAGACCAGCCCCTCGCTTCTCCAGCTCAGAAAAATGGAGGAGCAGCAATGTTGGGATCCTCCTGCAATGGATTTGGCAGACTCTTTGCAATGCCAGTGTCCCTGGAGCTCAAGGCATTCTAATTCTCTCAAACCTAACCCTAGGTGTAACCCTAACACTAGCCCTACTTAATTACCTGAGCACAGCCCCTGGTTTCTCAAGCTCATATAGATGTAAGAGTAGAAATCTTGGGGGCCTTGTATGATGGGCGAGGAAGGCCCTTTCCAGCATCAGTGTCCCTAGAGCTACAAGACCTTTAATTTTCTCAACACTGAACCCAGGAGTAACCCTAAAACTACGCGTAGTTAATTACCTGACCTGAGACCCTGTCTTCTCCAGCTCAGAAAAATGTAGGAGGAGCAATGTTGGGAATATTCTGCGATGGGATAGGCAGACCCTTTGAAACACCAGCGTCCCTGGAGCTGCAAGCTATTTAGTTCTCTCAACCCGAAAAATATCTGTAACACTAACACTACTACTAGCGCTAGTTAATTATGCAAGCACGATATAAATATGATCCAACACAAAAAGATGTAGGAGCAGCAATATTGGGGGCATGTCACTGGTGCTGAAAAGGGGAAGCCCTTTTCAGCACCAGTGTGCCTGCAGCTAAAAGTATTATTGATCTCTCAACCCTAACACTAGGCGTAACCCAAACCCTAGATGCAGTTAAATACGCAAGCACGATAACAGGGTTTTATCCAACCCAAAATGCGTAGGAGCAGCAAAGATTGAGCCATGTTGTGATGGCGTGAGGAAGTCCTTTCCAGTGCCAGAGTACCTGGACCTTGAGGCTCTTCAGATCTCTCAACCCAAACCCTAGGCGTAAACCTAACCCTAGATGCAGTTATTAAGGAACCAAGATATCAGGGTTGTCCAAAACAAAAAAGATGTAAGCAATGTTCGGGCCATGTTGAAAAAGGCTTGGGAAGCCCTTTACAGTGCCACTGTGCCTGAGGGTTATGGCTCTTTAGATCTCTTAAACGTGACCCAAAGTGTAACCCTAACCCTCGATGCAGTTTCTTACGCAAGCCAGATACCAGGGTTTTCCAAACCAAAACATGAAGGACTGGCAATACTTGGGCCATGATGCAATGGCCTGGGGAAGACATTTCCAGTGCCAGTATGCCTGGAGGTTGGGAAGTGTGCCTGGGAGCACTTCCACAGGCAATCGCAGAATGGCCCCAACATTGCTGCTCCTACATCTTTTTCAGATGGACAAGCCTGGTATTGGGCTTGTGCAATAAATTAGAGCGAGGGTAAGGCTTAAGCCTAGGGTTAAGGTTGAGAGATCTAAAGAGCCTCAACGTCCAGGCACACTGGCGCTGGAAAAGGCGTCCCAAGACTGTCACAGAATGGCCAAAAGATTGCTGCTCCTACACGTTTTGGGTTGGATAAGCACGCTATAGGACATGTGTAATTAACTGGATTATGCCTAGGGTAAGGCTTGAGAGATCTAAGGAGCCTCAACCTGCAGGCACACTGGTGATGGAAAGGACTTCTCAAGACTGTTTCAGCATGACCCGAACATTACCGATCCTACATCTTCTTCAAGTGGACAAGAGAGGTATCGAATTTGCGTAATCAAATGCATCAAGCCATAGGTTTAGGCCTAGGGCTGGGGCTTAAAGATCTCAAAGGCCTCAAAATCTAGGCATATTTGCGCAGGAAAGGGTTTCACAAGACTGCCGCCTGGAGGTTGAGTCTCTTAAATCTCTGAAACCTAACACTAGGCATAAACCTAACCCTAGATCCAGTTAATTACGTAAGATCAAAACCTGGGTTGTCCAAACCAAAATGTGCAGGAGCAACAATCATTGGGCCACGTTCAAGAGTGTTGGGAAGCCCTTTGCAGCAGCAGTGTGCCTGGATGTTGAGGCACTTTAGAACATTCAACCCTAACCCAAGGCGTAACCCTAACCCTAGATCCAGTTAATTACGTAAGATCAAAACCTGGGTTGTCCAAACCAAAATGTGCAGGAGCAACAATCATTGGGCCACGTTCAAGAGTGTTGGGAAGCCCTTTGCAGCAGCA